>JALLAY010002175.1:0-14661 GCA_036939635.1 Cyclotella baltica | reverse complement strand
GGTGTAAGCAATCGAATTGGGTGTAAGCAATCGAATTGGGTGTAAGCAATCGAATTGGGTGTAAGCAATCGAATGAGGTTGAGGTGTAAGCAATCAAATGTAAGCAATTGAATGTAAGCAATCGAGTTTAAGCAATCAAATGTAAGCAATCGAACGAGTGTAAGCAATTGAATGACTTGTAAGCAATCGAATGAGATGTAAGCAATTATTCTTTGTATTGAAGGCAAAAAGAATGGTGAGTTCAGTGTGTGTTATATATTTAATGAATTGTATCTCTAACGTAGTGCTGAATATTACCCCCCTTCCCTGCATCATCGAAATCTCTTCACAGAATCAGCTCAATAGTCAATCCTCCCAATTTTAATCAATTCTGACAGGATTTCATTGAAACAACAGCAATCGCCAACTGCTTTGCCCATGATAACTGATTTCATGCCATTAAGTGCCCTACTCACGAAAGAAAAAGCATCGGTACGTCAAACAACAATCAATCAAAAGGATAAATGTGTTTTTGGCCGGTTTCGTAATACCCTCTTCACCAGCTTTTGATCGGTCAACGGGACAGTCATGGTGAAGGGAGTTGATGATGGCAGTGAGCCTCAGTTAGCAGAGAGTGCACAAAAAGAAGGTGACCGATGCACAAAAAGAAGGTTCAAGTGAAAGTTGAAAGTTGAAGATTGCTCTCTCTGCTGTTGAGGCACATTCGACAAGAGAGAGGACAAAATATCTATACAACCGTCGCACCACCATGGCCATATTCCACTGTCTGGAGTAGCATCTTCCTATCACCTCTGTTGCAATCACAGAATTGAAATCAATTTTGAAAAAACAAATAAAAATATCCTACCACGCTGGATGTTTGCTCTGAGGATCCCCTCCAAGTCCATGACTGTGGTGTCCTCAATGTCTTACAATAGCACTGTCACCTAGGACAAAGAGAATGTTTGGATTATCAACCTTGGCCTCTATGCAAGGACATGCAATTTTCTTCGGCAACCAAACTTTGACACATTTCTTTACAATCCCTTCTCGTTCCCACAATCGCTACAATCTTCCCCCTCTGAAAAAGCTGGACCCCACAGTTATTAATCTGCAGGCCTTCATACCTGTGCAACTGCTGGGAGCTTCTCCTTGTGCACCCAAGAAACTAAAGATACAAAATAATACTCATTTTGCTCCTACACCAGAAGCAAGACACATACCTGGTAATATCTTCAGTACTCCTTACTCTAGGTATAGCACAGCTGAAGCTGCTCAAGCTCTGTCTCTCTCTCTCCTATAGGTACTAATCCCCTAGGTCCCTACTGGCTCAGTAGGCACCACAAACTCTAGTAGCAGCCAATACAACTTGGTTATGAGGAACACTTTGTCTACACACCTCTAACTCTAACTCGCCACACCATCGGAATAGACTGTGCTGGTCCGATTGGAGCCTTAGTCATAGTGACTTTCCACCAACTGTCATGGTTGAGAGTATCGAGACAGTGAAGGTGGCCGCCCAGAAATGGGTGACCTTTGTCGAAACTCTCTCCCGGGCAGGAGGTAGCGGGGCCACTGTCATCATGGATATGTGGAATATTTGTAGTTAACAAAACAGCATATTGGAGTCAACCTGTTGGGCCTTATGATCATAGGAGCTGGATGTCACTGAACTTCAGGAGACAAAATTAACTGATGGTGTATATACACCAGCCAGTCTAACAATTATTTGATTGTTGCATCAGGTTCTCAAAGTCCAATTGACGAGGTGGTGTTGTGCTGGAGGAAGAGTGATGAGTTTTCTGAGCTTGAGGTTCAGGATGCATCATTTTGGGGACCAAACATGTTGGCATCTTGCTTGACCATGAGAAAAATCGATATAATGTTTGCGGGATGCTATATCCCCCATCCGAGCAACACACTAGATCAGGTCCATAGTTTTTGATACATGTGCCTGGCGGGTTTTATGCCACTGCTCATGGAGGATCTTGATGTCAACTTAGAGAACTCAGCGGGTGATAGGGATGTCGAGGTTGCTGAGCTGTGTGTTACGGACTTGGCTGGAGACTACCATCAACGAGGAGTGATGAGCAAAGTAGAGATGAACATAGAAACAATGTTGGTTGGGGAGATGGGTTCCTCGTGACCCCATGGGGGTTGATCAACTGGTCACATCACCATGTTTCAGATCGTCTTATGATTTTGAGGTACCTGGTTATCAGAAACAACATACATTTGCAACTGTACAGGCGTGAGCATATGAAGTTACCCCTCATCATCACAGGACCTCAGACACTGGAGGAATCAGTGTTCGAGGAGCTAAAAGCATCTGTTGAAAGATCCACAATGACAATGCGTGGACTCAGTCCAAGTACAGCTGAATCTCTTCGGAAACATGGTCACTGGTAGATAGATGAGCTGGGTTAAGCGGTTGGGCAGTTTAACTTACCCTTACAAGATTTTCTCCGGGAGGTCAAAGTTTCATTTGCGGCGGATAGAAAGAAATAGACGTTGAATGCAGACTTGGACATCGAGGCACACCTGGCTGAAGGGAATCTGAAGGAGGCTTTGGGGACTGTCAAGCATTAGTATTGGCAGGCATACATCGCCAACACTGTGCTACAAATCACTAGAAAAGCAGACTGAGGAGAGAAAAGAATTGCATCAGAAGAGGGCTGTTCCAGAAGGTCCAATTCCAATGAATATTGACCCTTACAAAATTCCGGATGAGATTCCTACAGATGTGGGGCTATAGAAGGTGTTAATATAGAAGCTGAGAAATGACAGAGCTAGAGGCACATTCAAGACCTGGACTGAAGACCTTCAAGAGAAAAGCTGACAGATGGAGAAGCTTCGAACTACTAGATCAATCTAATTGGTCTACAGAATGTATTCTTTGTCAGTTAACTTGGATCATTATTGTTCTTATATCGAAAGGTAGAGGTGACTATTGGGACATTGGGCTCATGGAGTCCATGTGGAAAGTCATTGAAATCATCATGCACATTAGGCTGTAGGCTGGGCGAGGTGAAATCTCATGACTGTCTGTATGGCTTGGTAGCAAATTAAGGGTGTGATACAGCTACATTAGAGGCAAAGTTGGTGCAACAATTAGCATTTCTGAAGCAGCTCTTATTGTATGAGATCTTAATTGACCTAAAAAAGCCTACAATGCAATGGACCTAGATAAGTGTCAAGAGATCCTCCGGACATACAGGTTCGGGCCTCGTATGATGACCCTAATAGTAATAGTTTGTTTCAGTGAGCTTCAAACTCTGATGTGCGGGCCATGGGATGCTATGTGGTAGACCTTTTGGAGAGGTGGTCCACTTTTGCCCAAAAATTTCAACATTATGGTGAATGCCATCATGAAACAGTGGTCGCATCAAGTGCTAGGACCCGAGGCGTCAGAAGAGGGCATTGGCACTTTAGTTTGGCTCTTTTTAGCTTTGTTCTATGTGGATGATGGCATTATTGCATCTACATGATTTTTTTAATTTGGGGGTGAAGTCTGTGAAGAGTTGATTAATTAGTTTGTTTTATTAACTGAAGCTTTATCCAGTTACTCTGATGGCGTTAATAATTACTGGAGTATAGCGAGAATAATGTTGCATTGACTATGCTTACAAAGAGGTAGTATGTTAAGGTGGCTAACAATTCATCACTAATGCAAGATATGTTTAAAACAGCCTTCTGACACCTCAAAACTGCACGGGTGACTACTTGAGCTAGAGCTGGTAATAGCTGGTGTATGTAGGTGTACCAACATACTATACCACACAGTATCTTACGACTCGTTCTCACCTGATGATAGTGAGTGATTCCCAATGTTCATCAAAATAGACAGTTCAAATCCTTTGCGGTGGTATCCAAAGAGGATATCACCATGGTGTATCCAAGACTTCAAAATGGAATCCAGTTTCACTTAGACCCCTAGACTAGGCTGGAAATGAAAAATGTAAGTAAAATTTTATTTCTTGACATGGAGGGAGAGATGGGGGCTCTGTCCTCATCACTACCACTTCTAAAAATAAAAGGGGAAGACAGTGTTCTAACCACTGGTACTCTCCTTCTGTGAATATTGCACACACTGAATTGATTTCTGACTGTAGGCAACCACAAGTTTCTACACACCACATTTGCACTCTTCATAGTTCTTCATCCTTGGAAGAGGGGGAGGCTTCCTTTGGGTACTGCGACATGTTATTGCCAGAGCTTCTGGACTTCTCTCACAGTTGGACAATGGGGATGATATTGAAGGTGAAAAAAGACTTGGTGTCTGACTTCACTTTCCTTCTTGGCCTTGAGCTCAGCTTGGGCTTCTAGGGACCTTGAGATATATTTAGAAGTGTTCTCTTTGGCTCTATGGAAGAGTGAGATCAAAGATTCTTTGGTGTGACCACGGGCAAGGACCTGGTGCAAGAATTCTGTCACTGAAGTAGTCTAATGCATAGAATTGTACCAAAAACGGAACTAGTTTTTACACCATTTGGGAGGGCAGAGTGTGGAAAGAGGTTGAGGTTCTTTTCAAAAAGATAGTGGTGCTGAATCAACCTTTTGGGGTGATGGTAGCAGTTCTGAGGGGTTTAAAGATCTACTTCAGACAATACCATGTGTTTTTGGCTGCCCTGAATGCCTCCCACTTCATTTGGTTTTGAATGGAGGGCAAGGATCAACAAGCCAGACATCAATGGTATCATTTATGAAGTGTTTGTACAATTTAATTTGGTCAACCCATTTGGGGACTTCCTTGTTGGATTTTCATTGGAGATTTCTTTGATGGCTGTGTTCCACGAGCAGTGAAAAACATATCATTCAGCGATAGTTCCATATCATTAAGAATCTTGTCTAGAGCAAATGTGTCTTTGAAGTACGAGGGATGGGCTACTGTAACTGGTTTGAGTATCTTTTTGACCAATTTTCCTAGAGGCCATATGTTAGGCTGGATACATCAGAGCAGAGGTGTCTTGTAGGCCAGGTCACATCCTCATTCAGTTCCTTATGGATCTTGTAGAGAAGGTTGAAGTGTCCAAAAGGGCTTGCTGCATGTCTCTCATGTGCTTCTCACTTCTCAATGTATTGCCTTGAAGCTCTTGTCACAGCCTTTTTGTGGGTCTTCATCTAGTCACAGATCATCTCTCTAAGGTTGGAAACTGCTTGGAACGCCTCTTCTTATGTTAGCCTGAGAGCATCCATGATGTACTAGATAAACTAAACAGCACAAGGCCCTGGAATCTTTGTTTGAATCAAGAAAGAGCAGGTCACTGCTGTATTGGAGGGTTTGGAAAATTTGTTGTTGGCCTGGTAGTGGTGACATGTTTGGAGAGACAGGTTACTTTCTGAATAATCTTCTGACTTGGGTGAAGAATCTTCTTAGTCTGCTGTTAACCCAAGGGGAATATCAGTATTTTCTGGCATCGGAGTTGATTTAACAAACAACTTAGATTTTTCCTTGATTGAGTCTGCTTCATCATCAACTCTGGCAAAGAACACCCTGAATTTAAAATCTTTGTCAATGTGGTCAGTACTTGCAAAGATGTTGCCAGTAGTGGTTTCAGGATTGATTATGAATTTTGAGCATAATCCAAGTAAGATTATTGCCTTGATCTAGAGGGACTATCTTTGCCTGGGGTCAAGTCATGAAAAACCTTGTTCGTTGGAATGGCGGTGGTGATGGGAAGAAAGGTATCACTAATATCTTTCACATGCATGCCAACAATACAGAAAGGGGTCATAGAAGGGTCGGGGGATGAAGCCATATCTTTGCTTGACTTCTCGCTTGACAAAGGGGAGCTGCTGGTGGCAGTCAGTCTTGAGTTGCTTAGACTTGATTTTGCAAACTCTTCTCCTGGACTCTTCCTTCTTGCCCATCCTTCTTGTCTGGAATCTGACTCTGACTCTACAGCTGGTTGGCCTCCCCTTGTGTTTTGCAGTGGAATTGGAATCTGACTCTGACTCTACAGCTGGTTGGCCTCCCCTAGTGTTCTGCAGTGGAACCCATGAGAACCTCCCTCCTCTCCCTTGTCCCGTTGTCTGTACTCTTGGCTTTCTGGTGTCTCGACAGTTCTGGGGACTTGACATAAGGATTGGTGGGATCTGATCCTGGGTGGTACTGGTACTGAGGGGGGTTATGGTGTTCATAGGGGCTGGGGGTGCTACTACTTTGACTTCTGCACCAATAGTCTTGACACTCAAGTCATTTGACAGCGAGTCAAGTTTCTTAATCAACTTGTTGATGTTTCCATTTAACTTGGCTCACTCTTGGGCTTCGAAGGCATTTCTCTCCTCAAATTCTGGAACTGGGCATTTCTATGCAACATTGCTTTTTTGGTGGTTTCTTTTCTCTAAATGGCTCAGCTATTGGGTGGTCCCAGTGAGATAAGGGCATACAAGGTCTATTGTGTCTACAGACCCAACAATGCTGCAGTAGTATGTCGACATACTTGTTGGACTATTTGAGCAAGTTGGACTCATCACCAACACAAAGAAGACCAAGGCAATTATGGCATGCTTGTCTGTTCGGATTGATACTCGTCTCATCCAAATTATATGCCAGGACATATGCAGGATTTCAGATGATGAGGCAGTGGAATAGCAGGCAGATGTCTTTCTTTTCATTGCATTTAGAGAGCATGGAGTGTTTTGTTCTCAGGTGACAATAATGACATTTTGATCAATAAGCCTGAGAAGACACACTGTGCTCATCAATCAGCAGGTGGTGTTTGGTACCGCCTGGTACCAGGCTGTGATGGAGAGGTGACAACCAAGTGGGGACTCAGACAACACTTCCATGATCGTCGCCCATCCAAGCTGTATCAGAAGGGACAATAGAGTGCAGGGTGAGGCAACAGTCACATCAGTAAAGGCACTGGAGGCCACTTTACTTCACACAATGATCCGTTGGAGCAGGTAGAGGTTTTCAAATATTTGGGACGTCTAGTTACCATGGATGTTGTGATTTGCAGGAGGTATTCCATAACCTTAAAAATGCAAGGAAGAGTTGGAAAATGCTGTCGCGGCTTACATGTTCATGAGAGCAAAACATGGGCTCCAGCGTCAAGTCAGTCATGGTGTTTGCGCGATGTTCACCTTCAGGCTGTATAGAGGATAGTGAGAGTACACGAACTAAAGCAGGTGAGAACGGCAAGTGGTGGGTGTTCCCCTTGTCTGAGGATGTGCTAGAAGAAGTAGGCTTGTACTCCATTGACTACTATATTGGCTTATGTTGGGTCCACATTGGAGATTACATCTGGGATTGGCCAATCTATCCAAACTGTGTGGAAGGACAGAGGAAAAGAGGCACCAGCCCCCGCCTTTGGTGGTGGGAGCAATCAGGTAATGCCATTAACGAAGGAGATGGAGCTTAGCGGAGTCCATGGTGTGAATAGAAATGTTTTTATAGACAAAGGGGTGGGCTGCCTAAGCATGCTGCGTGGTGTTTAGGAAGTTCTTTAATCTTGTAACAACAAGCGCCAAGATCTTGAAAGTTCATTTGTAGGCCCTGGTGGCAAAGTTACAAACAATAGATACCATTCCCAGAAAAAATCATTCAGCACCAGTTGCACAAAATTCCAATCCATTCAATCAACCAGTTAATTAACCACTGCCTCAAAATCCACAGCAGTAACAGCAGCGACATCAATAACAATAACAGCAACCATTGACCATCTGTGGACTCAGCCTTGACATTTTGGCTCTCATGACATTCTACCAACAACAAAACGTACGACCCATCAACTCACTTTGAAATGAAACTGTGACAAAGCATATAATAGCTTTCCCAATATGGGATAGCAAAGTCACGGCAGCAGTCACATCTATTGAGGAATTTAACACTTTTAATTTGGATAAATAGTTTGCTGGAATAAACTGGTTGATATTACACTGCAAACGATTCACAATTGACTCTGCTAATTGACCAATGGAAGGTTTGTAGCAAGATGAGTTGCTGTGGTGACTTTTTGGTGGGGTCAATAGATTGTCATTATGTTGATAACAAGCGAAATCTTGCCAATCCGTGGCAGGTATCATAAATTACGGTACAAAATCTATACCAGATTACTCGTGATACCACGATATCCAGTCTATGAGGCCAATCTATGTGGTGCACTAAGCTTTTACAGCCAGTTCTATATTTTACCTGTAGATAATTAAAACATAGATAGGTAAAACTATAATTTGCAAATGGAAATGTTGATGATTAGTCTCGAATGACGCAGGCCGGGGGTATGAAAACATTGGTGTTTATTCTAATATTCATAACCTCGTAAACGATATCCTGCATCAGTTCAATCACGAAGATGAATCATTGCTCTCCTCCCCTCTACAGTTCAGACAAAATCACTTGGCATAAGCCCCCACAAACTCAACCACACCCGTCTTACTATTCATCCTACTCTTCTTAATCATTCTCAGCTGTTTCTTATTCATACTCTTCATAGTCACCCCAACCTTATTCAAATTCAACCGCTGAGCACTCTTTTTAGCATTATTGTATTCATTCTCCATACGCCGTCTTTCGTTTTCCAACCTCCGTTCCTTCTTTTGACGTGCTGCTTCTTTACGTTCGGAGATCATTTCTTGTTGGGCGGATTTGACGCACATTTTTAATTGGCGTTCGGATGTTTTTTGTGCCCATGATTTGGAACGGGCGTTGGCTCGGTTGGATGTTATGAGGGAGGAGGCACGTTTTTGGGGGCGGAGTTTCCAGGGTCGGTTGGAGGTGTTGCGGCCTTTTTGGGCGTGGCGTGTGATTGAGGGGGTGGAGGTGGGGTTGAGGATGTCTCCTTGGAGGTGGGAGTTGGGTTCTGTTATGGGGTCTTCGAGACGGGGCATGGCTTTTTGAAGGCTGTTTTAGATTGGCTATTTCTGTTTTGCTTCAGTTGCGAGGTTCGTCTGTTGCTGTGGTTTATGGTCGAGTTGCTCTTTGTTTCACTTAAGGTATGCTGCTGTCGTTCGAGTTGTCACTGCTATGGTCTGCGGTTGATTGCGGTTGCGCGATGGTCGGCCTTGGTCGGCTTGATTGACGACGGCGTTGGGTGTTGGGTGTGTTGAGGTGTTGCGTGTTGGGCGGCAGGTGCGTGGTGGTTGGTGTGGCTGGCAAATAGCTCATAACCGTACTACCTTTAATTAGAGATTTTTATTAAATAAAACTATACATTATCAAAGCTTCTGTGAAAGGTAATATTTGACATCAACGACATCAAATAATTCTGACCAACTTCCGTCATCCACATGTAAGGTACAAAGAGCGATTTCATTGATGGTGGACCGTCGGCCATCATTGCACCATACCATTGTCTACCTATAACGGGCGACTATAAGCTAAGAAAGCTAAACATTGAATGAAGCAGATCAGAATCAGGGCATAGCCTTATTTGTGACAGCCATCAGTTGAAAATTTCTCTCCAAAATAATTTGCAATGCTTAATTTTGATAATAAGCGGTGTATTTGGTCCAGAAGACCATCGACGAGACAACGCCAATTAGATATATCATTAGCTACATTTGCTATAGTGGCAATATCTATAAGCTGTCTACCTGTGTTTACGAATGCTTTCATAACGCCTCACAATTTTGTCATGGCTAAAACAATACACAAAGTAGCCCAATCAAGCAATGAAATTGCAACAGAACCAATAACAGAAAGATCTCAATTGAATAAAATGACAGTGAAACAGCTAAAGGAACTAATGGTAGAACAGGGTATTCCATCACGGCCTGGTAATAAGTTGAAGAAAGATGTAATTGATTGCATTTGGGACTATTATCAAAATGTCAATGATGTAGCTCCTGATGTAGATGTGTTAGATGAAGATGTCATGACTGAAGAAAAGAGTGCAATCAATGGAGCTACACATGATGATGAAAGTTCTGTAGCAAACAGAAAAATGATAAAAAAGAAGCCAGGCAAAATGCCGCCCTTAGCTGACACATCCTTCCAGGTCACAGATGAAACAAATACAATGGTACCATATTACGTAACTCCCAAAGATCGAATAGTCCTGGAGGTATTAGAACGCTATCCTCCTCTCCACGACGCTATAATCGCAGCTTGCGCTGCATCGGATATAACATCTTCAACAGACGAAGCAATAGAAACAGTCACTGAAGGAAACATTGAGCAATGCTCCCTCAACACATTACCATATGATATTCCATCAGGTCTAGACGAAGATGACACGAGACAAATCCATCATCCCATGTTGAAAAATCTAACTCAAAGTGATTTAGACATTGTTTTCGTAGGCACGGCATCTTGCACACCGGGAGTTACACGAGGAGTCTCTTGTACAGCATTACGATTGAATTGGAGGAGTCAAGTGGTGTATTTGGAGGGAAATAATGTAAAGACTGATAGGGATGAGAGTAGGGGTACATTGGGGACGTGGTTGTTTGATTGTGGTGAGGCTACGCAGCTTTCGATTCAGAGGACAAGCAGTATTAGGCCTGGGAAGATTACAAAGATTTTTATTACTCATTGCCATGGTGAGTGTTCTTTGTAGAGCTTTTGCAAATCATCTATATCTTGTGTCTAAACAGTCAGATGTTTCTTTGCTCATATTTAGGTGATCACAGGTAAGCTCACAATTTGACAGATAACTTTTGTTTACTTTGTATCTATGTGCCAACGCTCACAAGTATTGAAACAAATCTATTTTCATACTAAAGCTTTGGCCTTCCAGGTCTCCTCTGTCTTATGGGCACTGATAGAGACCGCAATGACCCACCAATTGATATCTATGGACCTGAGGGTTTACGTATGTGGCTTCGTGTGGCTATACGGTACAGTGTCTCACGCATCGTCCCTCCTTACAGAGTGCACGAGTTGATGGACGGTAAGTCTTACTGCTGGGTATTTTTCAATGCTAGTTTGCTGCAATCTCATACTCAATTACGCCTGAAAACAGTCCCAATGGCACCTGAATGGGAGCAGGGTAATCGTCAAAATGGCAGGTTCTACTTTCAATTGAAAAGAGAAGGTCAAAGAGGTCAACATTGGGGTACCAAAGGTCTTGCAGGTGAAGATCCCATCTCATGGATAAGCCGCGCACCAATGGTCAACTTAGAACCATCCCGTGACTTTGGAGAGATACCCGGAGGCAAAGATATCTACCCTACATACAACCATCCTAAATGCGCTGATGGAGCTCCAGTTTGGGAAGTTATACCTGATGGAGAAGTCCAAGTGCATGCATCAGCTATGAGTCATGGAGTACCGTGTGTTGGGTATGTAGTTCGTGAAAATGACAGTCCGGGTAGGCTCAGGCCTGAAAATATCCAACCTGTGATCAAAAGGAATCATGATGCTTTGATAGAGGCTGGTGTAAAAGTTCCTATGAAAGTGATGGCTATTGTGAAAAATCTCCCGATTGGTGGCAGTTACACCTTTCCTGACGGGACAGTCGTGAAGCAAGAAGATGTAGTTGAGCCTCCACGCAAAGGAAGGAAGATAGTTATATGTGGTGACACAGCTGACTGTCGGGCATTGGAGGGTCTAGCTCAAGGAGCTGATGTATTGATACATGAAGCCACAAATACATTTTTGCCTGGAGTTGATAAGGATGGTAATCTGAGAATGGTCACCCGCGATGCAAAAATTCATGGGCATTCAACACCACTCATGGTAAGGATATGTATTTCTTAAGTGTCATTACTTTATTGCAGCTGCGGTACTCACCTTATAACAAAATATCATGTGCTGTAAGGCTGGAATGTTTGCCAAAAGGATAAATGCAAAGAAGCTTGTGCTCAACCACTTCAGCGCCAGATACAAAGGAGACCAGAGCCTTGATAGTCTTACAATTATGACTAGGATAGAGAGACAAGCTATGAAAACAAGTGAACTTGCGGAAGATGCTGTTGCTTGTGCATGGGATTTTATGCTCTTGCCTGTGGCTAGAAATTAGGGCATGATAAAAAGATTAAGCCAGTACGATATTAAATTATTATAGCTGGACATTGATGTTTGTATACCCAAGAATTATAATGAGTAAGGTAACATACCAGGTATTGAAGCAAGTTTGAGCGCCCACACCCTTATATAAGGCGCTCTGATATAATCGTGGTGCCTTCAATGCGCCATTATTGATTCTGTTCACTGATCTGAAGCAGTTATCAATCAATCTACAAGATGATGTAAAAAATGGAAATGAAACGAGGTCAAAGTATTGGTTTTGTATTTACATTACGATATTCAGGCAGCATTCATACACTATTCTTCATTCAAAACAATTCAATTTCCAAAAATCTGATTCTAGGTCTCGAGTCCCTTACTTTCCAGTCGAATCCTCCACCAAATCAGTCTCCTCAATAATCTGCTTCTTGACAGCGGGCTCAGTCTCAGCAATGATCTCATCCTTCTCGGGTTTTACTTCGAAAAGATCACGACCCCAATGATGATCTAAACAATATTAAAAACAACATTAGTTAAAGCACGGAGTGTATGCATGGGTAGATTATGCAACATTACAATATACTTCTCGCCACTTACCCTTGTTCTTGTGTTTTTTCTTCTTCTTGTGGTGCTTCTTCTTCCAGCCGTGGTCCCAATCGTCACCGTCCCAGTCGTCGTGCCAGTCGTCACCGTCCCAATCGTCGTGCCAGTCGTCCCATCCACCCCAAGAGCTCTTAGAGGATTTGCTAGATCCCCAGTCGTCGTGCCAGTCGTCGCCGCTCCAGTCGTCGTGCCAATCGTCGCCACTCCAGTCGTCGTGCCAGTCATGCTTCCATCCGTGCCAGTGATGCTTCCCTCCGTGCCATCCACCCCAAGAGCTCTTAGAGGATTTGCCAGATAAAGTTGGCGAAAGGGTTGGATAGAAGGTGGGCTGAAGTTGATGGGAAGTGAACAGATGAGATCATGAAGGAGATGGAAAAACTTTAGGAACATGTTCACAATGTAGCTCACCTCGGCAGTCTTGCTGCTCTTGGACGAGCTACTCCAGTCGTCGTCCCAGGAAGGTTTCCATCCACGTCCGGTGCGTCTTCCAGTCACAGTCGCAAAGAATGAAACCAAAAAGATAATGGGCAAAGTCAAGCGGTTCATGATAAATATACAGGTGTGGCACACTCTAGAAAATATTCTGCCGATAACAACTGAAGGATTTAATGTTTAGTTGTTTAATGAGTTGGACTAGGCAAAAGAGATTTTATGACCTTTAATCGGCAGCGATTTCCAAATAAAGATCAACACTAGCTTGACTTCGACTCGAATTTAAATCATATCTTGAATCATGCTTCCATACCATCAGTACAGATTGGCTAACCTTTGAGTCTGACTGCATCTTGTTCATATTAATATGTGTCTCGCTCATCCCAAAACTGTCCATTCACTCCTTGGATATGTCATGCCATTTGTTCCGATGCAAATCGCCTTCTCGTCAAGTTTGAATTCATACGTGGAATCCAAATCTCCACACAAGGAAAACTTCCTGTTACTCAATGTTACTTGTCTTTATCCCAAACCTAGGAACGAGTGAATCGGACAACATCTTATTTAACACTTCTTTGGCTCGTGATAAGTCTTGTCCCCGAAACTCTTCCGATTAACGCGGCGGTTGACGGTCTTTCGGCGTTAAATGAAAGAAGCCCAAGCCGTTATAGAACCAATCTGTCACTGTTCTTTCATGTTCTCCTAGTTTCTTGAATATTTGCGCTCACATTTTTGCAGCGGACGGCTGAAATAACGTGCACAAATAACTGTTTCCTTTGGTTTCCACATGTTGAATGTACTAACAAAATTTTCCAACCAAGCCAAAGCAATAAGTTGCTGCTCCACACAGTCTACCCATTCCACTTCAGAGTCTTTGGGCCTACTGCCTAAGTTGTTAGGTCCACACTAACAAGGTGTTGGTGGTGCGGACCTAATTTAGGCACTTAAGGCCTAAGACTCCATTTAAGACCAACACGACCCATACTTTGTCAAGCTATTCATGAATCTCTCGCACCACCCACCCATCAAGGCAATCAACTGGAAAAATGCAGCAACACCATTACCAATTTGTCCCTATGACGCCAACAACACCACTGCAGACAACTGCCACCACCGCCCGCCGCCGTCTTTCTCCCTACACTGGCATGCACGACGCAGCGATACCATCCACCATGAAAGCTGCCCAATATCTCATATGATGATGTACATTCAAGAAAAGCGCCAAGAGCAAAAGTCACAATAAATTCTAATTGCTGCATCAAACGTTGCTAATATCATAATATAATTGCAAAACTGGTCGTGGTGGTGGTCTGGTCATGGTCATGGTCCGTGTCCATGACCCCGTGACCCAAAAATTAAAAACTTCTCAATTTTACCCAGTAAATTTTAAATTTTAGTAGTCGCCAACATTTTTAATGCTAAAACACTACCTTTTCTGATGTTTGTTGACAAGAAGCACCAGATTTTTGTTCCGATCTGCGCACTAAAACTTTGGACCCCCAAGACTCTTCTCCCCATTTCATTTGTTTTTGCACTTTCTTGCTTTCATTTTTCATTTGTCCATGCATCATCATCGTCAACCAGCATACCTTGACTCCTCGTCATCTTCCTCTTCATTTCTAACAGGCACCAAGACGATGCTCGCGGCTCTGGCACAATTCATCCATCAAATATAAGGTGAGTGGTTCCAATCTGTTTTTGTTAATTGTCGATTCATTGACCTCTCGACACGACTGACCCGTGCTTGTGAC
>JALLAY010002156.1:0-11968 GCA_036939635.1 Cyclotella baltica | reverse complement strand
GCGGTTGCTCTACAAAAGCTCCTTGGATACTTCTCTCTGGCTTTGTTGTTATCCATCGATCCCTGATTCGGAGCATGCACAATGAACCAGGCAGCGGCTTGAAGGGTACTGGGGTCTCATTCGTCAATGCTTTAGCCCCTGCGCTCTTGTCGCATTCGACATTGGCTCGCTCGAGGGGCGTCATTGCTGCCCATCGCTTCCTCTTCTCCGGATGGCCCTGTACATGGATGAACTCAAACTCAATAGAGGACTTACGAATAATCCTTTTGATTGCCAATACTATGTCCATATCTGGCTTCATCAGCTGGCTCGGGCTTTGTATTTCCACCAATATAATATCAACAGCTGACTTGCAATCACAATGGCACTTCACTACGCGTGCTCCCGGGAATTTCTGCAATATATCTATAAGGGCCTTGTAGAGTCCCATTAGTTCTTCTCGGTACGAATAACTACCTGGCTTAAGGTCCAGCTTGATCTGGGCTCCATATATACGATTTCCTTCCGTCAGCACCCTCCAGGCTGCAGCACCAGCCGTCTTATCAACTAGCACCGCTGCATCACTCATCATTTCGAGTGTCTCTATAGGATGTGACGGTCGATCATCAATGGTAACTTCTGGGATGTCCCTCTGTTCAGTCTTTCTCACCATTTTTCGATGCCGTCTGGTCCAGAGTACTCCTTGAGCTATCACGTTCGGTACTATGGGATGAGATTTCAGCGGTGGAACTGGAACTTCTCTGTCTTGGACATCAAAAAAACCTCTCTGATGCTCACGCTCCACACATGGGTGGAGGCCAGTTTCATCTCTGTAAAAGATCTCTGTCTTCGACCTATAGGCATCATAGCGTATGTGCCTGCGCACTGGATACCAAGCTCCCAGAGGTTGATCCAGCTCATAGTCATTGATCCTCCCATATGGGCTAGCAGATGAGCAATATACTGCCCGTAGGCACTTGCGAAACGCAGCTCTATGTTGGTCCGTTGGTTCTACTGTATTTGGCCATTGTATCCCATCCTCTGGCTCTGCTCGCCACTCGCTATCATTTCGTATGCGGTGCATTGGGATCGTCTTGCCATCCACTCCAGCCAAGTCCGAAATACATATCACTCTCATCCAGATTCGTAGCTCATTCGCCAGTATTTTAATCAGGGGTGTTGATGAAGGGTCTTTTGCAAATTCCTCCATGATTCCTGTGTCATACTGCCGTTGAGCTTGAGGCCTCCACGCTCGTTCAATCCATACTCCTGCATTGATAACATGGAGCATTTCTCTCAGGTTGAGCAACCATCCCTTTCCTGCATATCTTATCGGAGTGCTAGTATCCTCCAGTACTGGAGTAACAAAACCCGATACTATTTGAAGTGCATTTAAGGTTGTGATGATGTCGTCTGCCACCTCATGGTTCCATCTAATTGTACGAATCAGGTAGGTCATTGCACATTGGCATTGGAGTGAGTAAACTTCAGTATTTAATCCAAGGCCGCCCATTTGTACCGGTCCCCACACTACTGCACGTTTCATCTTCCGATGGATGTGTAAGTGTGGAAGAAAGGTATTATTGATCAAGACTGTCATTGGTCTACAGTCTTTCGAGCTAAACTGGGATAAATGTAGCCCATACTTCGTCTGGCTTAGAAGCCGTGTCTCAAGAAGTTGACGCGCTTCTTCATAACTCAACCTTGCAGTCTGGGAGCCCTGACAGATAAATTTGATCTTCTTGTATCTCTCTTCTATCTCAGTCTTTTGGTTCCCATCTGCTGCCATATAATACCCCAGTCCCTTGTTGGCCTGGTTTGACTTCAGGGTCGTTATACTTGATGTAGCTCCTTTCGTGTCCCGTAGGGTTAGACCTCCCTCCATCTCGGGCTTTATCTGAAGTTGTTTCCCATCGGATCGCCAGGCGAGGCCTTGGGTTGCACACTTATGGAAGGCAGTGGCACCTCCCGACGTCTCATTTAAATCAGTCAGGGATTGTGCGCCTTGACCAAGTTTATACCACACCTCTTCTTCCGCTAGCAATCCAATTTCGTTCGATGCTGCCCATGTGTTCACGTCGTCAACATACCCGTCGTTTCGCTTACGTATTTGCGTACCAGTAACTGGGGACTTGAGGCATATACCCTCATACAGCTTCGCATGGGCATCCATAATGCTACTGCTTAGCAATGCGTATAGGGGGGCCACATCCCCTTTACCCTGCAGTTCTCCTGCTATTTTGGGTTGACCTTCTCTATTCCCATACGTAGCTTCAGAGACTCCATGTCCTGTGCGCACTGATCGTCGGAGGCGCTCAATGGTTGCTCCTCTCGCCTTGAGGACTGACACTTGAACTCCAAACTTGCCTGCAAGTATGTTACTCAGCGAGGGAAGCATCCGGTCGAAACATGCCGTTAAATCTGCTGCAAACATTGCAATTGTTATTCGCATGTAACGGCCATATTCGAAGGTCATCATATTCCGCATTGCTGGATCTAGCGCCATTCGATTCCTTCGGCTTCCCCACTGTTCATTATTCAAGCCTGCAGTCTCAGCATTGTCCATCATTTTCTTTGCAAAGATTATCTTCAGTGCTGTATTAAAGTCTGCTTCCAGTAATGCTATTATTCGCAGCATGTGAATCTTTCGAATTCCTTTCTTCTTCTCTAACATTACATCAATGTCTGATGTCCACCTTTCATTTACAAACCCAAACTCAAAAGGCATGCTCATTAATAGAGCTAACCACTCTGCTGTTTCATCGTCACGAGCCAGGCATTTCCAGATGGTGTAATGAAGTCCAGAGGGAGACGAGGATGTCCTCTCAGATACCTTCTTGAAAGCAGCCTGAAATTCTTCTTTTGTTATCTTCCCTGTTATCTTCATTAATCTCTTTTCTTTATCCGTCTGTTTAAGAGCCTGGACCCACGCCTTAACTATCTCGTCTGTCGCTGAGTCAATTTCAATTGTTCCATCCAGAACTTCTGTCAACAAATCCGTTCCATGGCCCTGTTGAATGCGTTGTATCAATTCTGTATGACAACGACCGTCCTCTATCGAGGCCTGTTGCAAATGCCGTTCATTGCGTTCTAGGAGAAGAGATTCGATTTCCTTTGTATTGGTAACCGTCCGCCATACCTGTTGAGGCCTGTATACTGCTGTGAGCATGTAATGCTCACCGTTATCAGCTACTTGGGCCTCCACTATGTCATCATGAGGGACTTTCAAGTGGTGGTGTCGGTAGAATTTGACTGGGTGAGTCGGTATCAGGGATGGTGAGGGGGACCAAGCCCCATGGGCCTCAAACACCCCTTTGTCATACCGATAGATCTCCTTCTTGTGATGGGAATAATACCACTCGCCCGTAGGGACTTCAATCCAGTCCAGACTTTGGTGATGTCCCTTCACTATCCCAGTTAATTTTCTGTTGACTTCTCTCTCTCTCTCCTCCTTCAACATCCGCTCCATATGCTTTCGCCAATCAGGCTCTCCAGCTGCACGGGCTACATTCTCAGCATTTCTCTCCAGCCATTCCTGACGGTGCTGTGATGCTTTGTATTGGACCTCCCGTAGCTCTCCGCGGGATTTTCGTACTTGCTTCCTGACTTCACTTGTAGAGAGTGCTTTAACTTCCTCTATATCAATGTTCAGTTTGCTTGCAAGAGTCTGGGACTTGATTGATGGTTGGCGGTGTATTAACTTAGAGGACAATATAGACTTCCAAAAGTTGAGAACCATGCCAGCTCTACCTAGCTCCGGAGAACGGTTATATCCGTATTTCTTCTTGACTCTCGATCCCGCTACATTTATCAGATGATCCTGAACTTCTTTGTCCAATATGTTATACTCCCGCGTGAGAGATTCCGTTGCTCCTTCTCGCTGAAATCTATCGTACAGATTATGTGCACGGAGGCTGAACTTCCGCTTCTCTGCTGTCGATTTGAAGCTCTCAAGGAATTGCTTGCACTTGTCAGCCTGTGCTAGTATAAATTCTCTCGTTGGGACTCGAACAGGACGATTTATTAGTCCTTGGAAAAGCTCTTTTTCGTCAATGTCGGCGTAGATCATCACATGGTCAGACGTTATTGCATGGTGAAGGCCAAGGGTTCCAATTCTCTTAACTGCCGGGACGAGGGCTGCATCGAATAGCATGAAATCTATCCTCCTCCTCCCTCTAGAGTACGTTGATTCAACTAGTCCTTTCCCATGGAAGCGATCAAAGAGAGGGTCACGGAGGTTAAGATCCTCCATAAACTTTTTCAGATCCTTTCCCGTTCTCTCATCGCTCCAGTCTTCGTTTGCATCCATGCATATAATTGGCCTGTATCCATTGTGTCGCTCCTGCTCCACCAGTTTCTGTAAATCCTGCAGTATGCGAGCTCTTGGGTCCAGTTGTTTGCGGATCGATGATGGAAGTCTTGTGTTTTCAGCCGCACATTTCTCTGCTGCCTCCAATTCTTCCGTGAGCATTGCATCAATCTGCTGGGTAAACGCCGTGTTGGGTCCTGCTTTGGTACCTTTCTTTTGACATACTCTGTATGCTGACACCAGAAGTATACCTTCATCTCTGTTGCCTCTCAGTTTTACCCACACAAAACGGCCCATTGGGTCATGGAACTGTTGGACTTTCCGCCCAATGACCTTGCCCATCAAGGCCATCAGCACTCCTCCAGGCTGGTATTCTGTTCCTGCTTCTTCAGTAGTTCTTGGTGCAGAGGCTCCAAGTACTCTCGACGTGCCAAGGTGAACATTTAATTGCCTTTGTAAAACCTCAGTGGTTCTACCTTGTTGGCTTATCTTCGACTCGGGCATGGCCAATATGTCGATGTCTAATTCTTTGATAGCAACCACCTCTGGTAATACATCCAACGAGTGAGTGAGCCTTATCCCGTTTGGGTTTTGTAGGGCTATCCGTAAGCAGCCGGTTGCTTTTTCTTCCAGCTGATCCCCAGATGCCTCTATAGAAGGAAGTTTTGTTACCCAGCCTTCTTCTGACTCAAAGCATTCTGTCAGTGTAGACTGGCGCATGCGTTTCCGCATTGTAACAGGGTTAGTTTCAGTTTCATTCCGAACTAGTTGTAGCTGATCCCCCACTGCCCGTACTTTCAATCTCTTATTCTTTGTTGTGTTTCGGGGCATTAGATATTTCTTACGCTATTCATCATCTCCTGCCCTCACACTGTCACCAAAGATTACTACCCACACTCATCACTCCGCCCCCTCCTTTTCAAGATGTTTTGAAATACTCTGTCAGTTTTCTCTCCGCTGACTTCGACCTTGATCCTGCCCTGTCTTTCGCCTCGTCTTCTTCTCTGGCTGGTTTCCTGCCTCTCGAGGTTTTGGGGTGGAGTTCATGATCAAATTCCAAAGTCATAGGTGGGGATTCAAACTCCTGAGTAATCCGTGAAGCTGCCGCTGCTGCCCTTGTAATCCTTCTATCAATTACCGGGGAATCTTGAGAGGATTCCTCTTCAGTGGATTCTGCATCTTCTTTCCGAGTCTCGCTGCCAGACTCGGGATTCTCCTGTCTAGCGGCAACTCCCGACCACGCTTCAGCCACATCGAAAGTTAAATTGGATAACTCAGGCTGCGCAACCTCGGCTTCAAACAACAATTCTACCCCGACTCTCCTGCCATTTTCTTTTGCTGCTTCGAACTGATTAAGTTCTGCTTCCGTCATCTTTTCGTCCAAGTTCACTTGGGGCTCAGTCGTTTTCTCCACTCGTTCTCCGACTGTTACTGGCATATTCGGATCAATTGTATCATCATCACTGGCATCATCCTCTGTCTCTCTCGCTGCCTCTTTTGGTCGGCTTTCTTCTACGTGCCTGATAGCACTTTCGAGAGTCATATCAGCTCCTTTGCTGTTTTGGTCGGCAAATCCCGCTGGAGGATGCATGAAAACTTGTTCTTCTGGAGGTGTTCGTGGCCTAGTTCTATTCTGGCTACCACTCTCTTCTTGAACTGTAGGAAGATGGCCTTGCTGTTCGTTTCCTGATGAAGCATTTGGTTCCATCCTTTCTCGAAACTGATTTATCAGTCCACGAAATTCTTGGACTCCTTCATTCAGCTCCCCAATTTTAACTGTCGATGCCTGGACTTCATGTGCCACCGCTGATGCAACCTGTGTAGCAAGCTTTTCAGCAAAGCTTTCTCCATGGTCAACTATCCACGCTTGGTTGGCTATCTGCTCTTTGGATTTCAATTCTTCAATTATCTTCGGGAGACAAACCTTTATCACTGTTTGCTCTAGAGCTAGTGTCTGTTGTTTGATCTGCTCCTGCAGTTTGTTCTTGTTCAGAGCTTCTTGAACAACGTCCCGGAGTTCCCCCTTTAATTGATCTCCCGTCAATTGGCTGCTTCCTGATGATGCTTCACTTGTACGACACTCGCGTAGTGAGCTTGACGAGCTTCTCAAGTCGCTTACTTCAGTACTGACCTCTGTCAGCGATACACTGAACTTGTCCATCTTTGAATCGAATGAATCGATCTTTGAATCGATTTGGCCAATTGCTGTAAGCATGTCCTGCACTTTTCCCGTGACATTTTCAAGTTTGTCCACAAATTTCTGCATTAGAACCAGTTGCTCTGGGGGTCCTTTGAGTTGGATTTTAGCTGGGGTTTCGACCTCGTCTTCTGACATGGACTCGTTATCTCCAATCGACGTGTCTTCTACCTGAGCAGTTTGCCTATCCTCTTCCTCCTCCACTGACTGCTGTGGAGTAAGGTCTATCGGTGGATGCTCCTCCATGGTTAGTTCTTTCGCCAGATCCGGTCCAATTGCTGCCTTTATCACCTCGAGCACCTTCTCTTTCAGCATGCTCACTTCTCTTTGCTTGATTCCGTCATAGGTGAGCACTAGGGATGTAGTTTTGTTTCCTGGTAGTACCCGGTCAAACACTTTGTCCCCTTCGCCTCCATTCGGGTTCTCGCTTCTCAGATTCTCTAGCAGGTCAGCCACCTTCCACTTCTCCTGGTCTTTCGGGACTCTCTTTCCATACATCGCTCCAGTCACCTTGGCCAATCTTGGTTTGAACCAATGTGGAACGTTTTTAATGCACAGGAGGTGCCTTCCATTGATCATTTTCTCGTGACTCTGTTTTACATCCGTGAAGAACGAGGAGTTTTCCTCTTCAGGTAGGATTGGTTGGATCTGTTTGCCTGCAATATTTAGTGGGCTATTCTCTTCCAATACTTTCTTCAAGTGTGGTACCGCTTCAGGTGCAGCTTGGAGCTTGATCATCCTTACTATGTCTGGGAAAGAATTGTTGACATCCCAGTCAATATCATAGGTCCCTTCCTTAGCCATCAAATGCCGCAGTGACTTTATGCGTTGCATGAGCTCTTCTATTGAGTCCTCAGGTGTCAGACATGGTAGCCAGGCCACCAATTTGTAGCAGGATGGGCAGTATGTTATTAGCCGTGCATTTGTTCCCGCTAGATCCATTATTTCCTTGAAGGTCATTCTGGTTTGACTGGTACCTGTTTCAATTGCAAGGAAGTCTGCCAGGCTGAAGCTTGCCTTAATTCGCATCCGAAGTGTCTGCTCTGTACCCTCTTGCATTTTGGTCTCACTCAAGTCCTCATTCAAGGTCCAAACATCCAATACTGCCCCATCATGTTCGGGTTGGAGTTCTCCGAAATAAGACTCTACTCTTTCCACAAATACTTGAGGGTCAGTTGACTCTTTTAATTCAATCTGCAAGACTATCTCTGATGGCATTACTGGCAATGAGAACACTGGATCATTTGCTCTTTCTCTTGCTTGCTCCTGTGCCCTAGGGACACAAACTGCTAGATCGAGATCTTCAATCTCTTGTTGTAACTGGGCAGGTGCTTGGCAAAGTTGAGTCAGCTCTTCCAACGTCTTGAATTGTAGTACTGCTTTTATCACCTGAGCTGCCTCAGGCACATACTTTTCAGTCCATGGGGTCAATACCTGTGACCATAGTATCTCCCTCGCCTCTCGCTGCCTGACTCCTGAATACTCAAAATCTGTTGACTCAATTGAGTATTGGAATTCCTCTGCCGGGGGCGTTTCACGTGGGGCTTCTTCGTAGACATAATCGAACACCTCGCAGGTCTCTAGCAAACTGTGATTCATGAGTTTCGCTCTTGCAATCACCACCCTACGGTTTTGTTCCAAGGATCTTTCCAAGATTGTACCCATTTGATCCAGAGGGTGAAGGTTTGCATATATGTCCTCGCTGGGGTGTGGAGCATTTTCCGCTTGTTCAACGTCTTCAATTTCCACTATCTCAGTCTGGTTCATTCGATGCACCTGTGGGGCTGCGTTGTTAGGAGGAAGGGTTAAGGAACCCATAGATAACTCTTCAATTCTAGCATTTGCCTCTTCATCCACCTGCTCCTGTATCATTCCAAGGTCGAAGATTTGTGGGGTATATTGCTCTAGACCTTGTAGGCCTGAACGAGATAGTACCCATACAGCAAGTTCTCCTCTGTTCTTAACCATTTTTACATGCTCCTTCGCGGGTAAGTTTGCATTTCGCATTTGGACCATAATTCGTTGGACATCATTTGGAAAATAACGCTTGAGCACCATCTCATGTACTTCCAAAATCACTTCCACAGCTGGTGTCTTGCTCTTTAGTACCTGTACCCGTTTGCTTCCTATTAGGGCTTTTAATTCAAAGGGAGAAGTATTCATTAGGTTGAGAGATACTGGAGGTGCGGATTGAAGCTTGTTGAAGTAGGGGCGGGCTTTATGTTCGCGGGTAATTGTGTTTACTAACTCCTGTAATGGCGAAGTAAGGATGTTCCCATGTTTTAACAATGCCGGGCATGTTCTTTCAACTTCAGCTGCTTCAGCAATACGATGGATTGACAAGCTCATTGTTATATTCCAACGTTCATCACCTGGCAGTGCATTCAGTTGTACATGAGAGAAATTTTCCGGATCTGCTAAAGCACTCCTCACAATTCTCCTGGCCAGTTCACTCATCCCCTCTGCTGGGCATAGCTGAAATGTCTGCTCAGTCTCCGCATTTCCACTTCGGCCGCTTCTTTCAGTACTCGGTGTTGGCTCGTCTCCCTCTAGCGCTGGCATGTCATCATCACTACTAGACGTCTCTTGCATTCGCCTTCTCTCTGAACGGGTCAGCCTCCTGTAAGCATGTCTTATGGCTGCTCTTTCCCGTGCTTCCTGGAGAGCTGGAGCTGCTGCAACTGGGGTAATGACGCTAAAACTTCCCATATCATGCCTCAGTACTTCGGCACGGCTGGGAGGAACACCTCTAAATGCATTGTTATGAGTTCCAATTTGAGAAGGGGGAGGGGAGGTCTGAGTATGTGACAACCGTGTCTGCTGTTGAATTTCACTCTCAGTGATATCTCTACCGAGCATATTATTATTTGCCATTCCTTGCATCGTTCCCTCCATTACTCTGCTTTGTTCCTCTGGCGTTAGCACCACCGCAGATCTTCCTTGTGCCCTATTAGAAGTGTTGTTTGTATAAGGATTTGGAGTTGAGGGACGTCTCAATATCGACGGTGGGTTCACTTGCGGTTGAGATTGAGAGGGCCTCTCTCTATTTGGTGTTCTGCTTTGCTGTGTATTTCGACTCTCTCCTCTAAGTGAAGAGAGTGGGATATCTTCTTGCTCAAGCTGAGCTCCCCCTCGTCGATCAGATCTATTTAGTCTTTCAGCCGCTGGGTGCCAGACGCTTGCCGCCTCTTGAATTCCTTCAGCTGTTGGCAGGTTTTCAGGATCTTGAGCTAACGTCCCATCAAATCCTGACGGTGGGATCGTTTCCCCCCCAGATTCGTAGTGAACATCTCTCTCTTCTCCCTGACCGTTTCGTGGTTCAACCACTTCTGCAGCTTGGATTCGTTCCCTCTTCTTCTCTCTCCTCCTTGCATTCCTCTCTGCATTCCTTTCCCTCTGTTTTAGAACCTTTCTAAGCTCCGCCTGGGTTAGTTGCATCCCGTCGGTTCTCACTCGATCCCCTCCACTATTGTTGGTTGGGCCTCCTTGCCTGTTATTGGGATTCGGCCCATTAGGAGGGCCACCCCTGTTGTTGCTAGCTCCGCTGTTCATCTTATCCCCCGAATATTCCAGCACTCGGGCTCCTTTGGAGCCCTTGTCTCTATCCTTGGGGTCTGATACTCGTTGGAGTCCCTTCAATTTCCACCTCAGAGGCGTTGCTGTCCAGTGCGCCTTCCACTGCGGCCCAATCGCTAATTCAAGCTGGGGGTCGATTCGTATGGTGGTTTTTGAGTGTTTGTGTGTGTCTTAATCTTCTTTACTCGCGTGTTGTTGGCGATCCACCTCGACAATTTCCAGCGGAAATCGCCATGGTTGAGGTGTTTCTGGAGGTTGATTTCCACGTAGGAATTAGTACATTTCTACTAGTTTAAGTAACTCGTAATATGGGGTCTTCACGCTCGTTCAAGATTGAAAAAGTGGATTGGATTGATCAACAATTCTTAATGTACATTTATTTTACACCAAAGTTTCTTTTTTCATGACGAAACAAGTCATAAGTTGCCTTACTTGAGTAGACATACGAATGCCCACAAGATCTCAAGGATTTTGTCTTTGTCATAATGTTCAAGTTGGAACACAATTACCATTGAATAATTTAATTTCTATCCATTTGAGAGTTAAATTAATGCCATTCTACAGCCAAATGGTAAGTTTCCCTCTGCCTGAAACAGTTTATTGTCTTCACAAGCATAAGGCAACCAGAATTGTTGACATATGATTACCAGCAGCAACAAAAAACTGGCTTACAATCAATATTAGAGCGGTACTCCTTGTTTTTTGGAATGTGAACATGAATCAAACAACGAGACCTGAGAGCTGAAGAAAATTGAAACTCCTGCAGAAGCCTCAATGAAAGCCAAAATTGACGGCCAACAGCACAGCCACAATCAGGAACAGAGTGAAGACTGACTAATTCAGAAAAGGGAGAAAGCATTTTTTACTTCACAAAATGTGGGTGCTCATTCGCATCAACTAATAAACCATGCTCTGATTAGCCGAGTGGTCAAACTCAGCATTAATCAATAAAAGTGAACAGCCAAGCAGTGTCCATTAGCCAGGTACATCGTGGCTAGTGAGTGCTTGGTTCGAACCCCCAGAGTTGACAGATCTGTAAAGCTCTGATTAGCGAGAGCGATCCCAGCATGTGAATCGAACCATAGACCTTCAGGTTCACTGCCTTAGGATGAGAATTTACCGACTTCTTGGTCTTTTTAAATTTCACTTTCGACTTTGGAAGCGGCAAGGGATGACGTGTAAATATGCATCATCGAACACAAAGCTTTCAAACTGTGAAAGAAGAGCTTGGAGAAAGCTTCGACTTGGATGTCTTCGCCGAGTAAATGAGAATGAGAGCACAAATCAACCAAATGGCACTGACTGATTTGGCCTAGTTGCATCGTCGGAGCACTGTAACTTTCGCATTGCTCATGGTGGATTTCGCTGTGGAGTTTCGGTGGTTGAAAGAGATGTTAGAAAAGGAAAGTGATCAAGGACAAAGCAAAGCAGCACATTCCAAGAAACATATTTATCCAATGATCAGTTTATTTTTCGAGAGATGAATAACAACACTGACCTTAACAAACCCACCCAATTGATTGTTACATTGTCGAAAGAAAGCTCTTTCTGAAATCAGGGTGTATTTGATGATCGTGTCCATAATCATAACTGTGACAAAATGCTCCCAGCAGAGAAGAAGTCAGCAGTCAGACATTGAAGAAAGCAACTGATGAAGTCTTTCGCGAAAACGACAAGCAAAAGAGGCTAAAGAAATGAACTTATACAAGGGTTGATTGATGTATAGAATATCAATGGCACCAAATGGAATTCATCATTCAATCTCTTTCCCTCTCAATAAAAAGTATTCACACCACTCCCCCCAGTTTATTCCTCCTGTGCAAGCAAAAGATCAACAGCTAAGAGACATGAATCATTCACTCTTCCACAAAGATTGTGTATTATCATCACCTCCTCCAGATCGGAAG
>JALLAY010002145.1:0-10053 GCA_036939635.1 Cyclotella baltica | reverse complement strand
CAACCCCCCCCTCAGATGTTCTCTTGGTAATGTTTGAAGAGTATCAATGTCAAGCAAGATTGGAAACAGTTGCCTTTGCCTTGACAGTGTCTGGTTGATGGTGCCTCCAACACTGCGGATAGAATCTTTCTTGTTAAAGCAATTCTAGGTAAGGCAAGGCAGCAAAGCAATTGGCATCTATGTTTGGCTAAGAAATCAATCAATCTCGAGTTGTATTGCTTGATGATTTCCTCAGGCAGGTAGGAGATTTTGACACGGAAATATTCGGGTTACATGGGTGACTTCATAAGGTAGAAGTTGGAGATGTGATCCATTGTCATAAATCGCTCGTTGGGTGTGGACATAAAGATGTTGAAGAGGAGTTTGGTGACTCGTGTTTCTGTCATGGGGGTTGCAACTTCACCAGGGTATTTAATTTTGTCACCTCTGACAGTGAATTGTGTGGGGTGTGTTCATGAAAAGAGGGTAGCATATCTTTCTTGCGGTTATGGAACACACCGGTGTCCTTATTGAAGTTAATGGTGTTAGTGTGATTCTTTAACCAACCACTTCCCAAGAGTCCATACCTTCAAGAGTTGCTATCTCAGTCTTACAAGCTTCCCGCCATCTGTCTGTCTTAGGACTGTTATCAGCTTGACTGGCACCAGCCTTTGCTCGCAGGAACAATGTGTGAACCAAATTGGGAACTAGCTCACATTTCAAACCAATACCCACAATCATTCGCAGCAGCGTGAATGCATTGTGACAACAGGCTATCTATGAGCTCTTCCACTGTAGGTAGTCATCAAGCGTAGCATGAGCATTTCACCACATTGATGCAAATACTCTTGTCTTTGCTTGTACTTCAATCTTTTTAATGCAATGAAATGTGTCATAGGTGTTGGATCATTGGGTCCAATAGACAAAGCATTCTTCTTTTCTTTTCTTTTCTTTTCTTTGGAAATTAATTGATCCAAATCACTGGAAGTAGTCAGACTAAAGATCGTTTGGGCTCTTGTGGCTAAACTGTAACCATGATCCCGTACTATTTCCAACTTGTCAGCCAAATTCAATTGCGGTATGCAAGTTAACCCTCCTTCCTTTCCCTTTGACACTTGGCAGGTTCTATAATCTTTTGACAATGACGATGACCAGGTCAATGAGAAGGTTTCGTAGCTCCCTCTGAATCTTGAATTCTCTCTTGAGACTCATATTGTACATAAGTTCTCCTTTTCTGATGTGTTTGAAACTTGATTTTGCAAATCTTGGTGATCTTGCCAGTCATCTCCATCTTCCATCTGGTTCTTCCTGTCATTGCTGAGATGAAGCATCACTCAAGCTATGCTCATCATCAAAGATTTGTGGTACAGAAACACAAGGAGATCTCTTATTTTCTTAGGAGACTTGTGAAGTGCACCTTTATATATGAACAGATCGGGTGTCACTGGCTGTATGCTTATATGGTGTTTCCACTGGCACTGACCACGATGTCTAACTGGATTAACATAATGTCTGGAGTAGCAGGTGTTTTGTAGGTCAGCATTGAGATGATAGTGCACATAGTCAGTATTATTGCTTATGTGAAAGGGCTGACATGAGTCATCAGATCAGACAAAAATCACTCATTGAGGCAATGTCGTGGAGGAAGGAATTTTCCCAGCTGATGGTATGGAAAATGGAAAAACAAAGAGGATAGATTCCGGAAACAACAATCAACCACACCCTGTGGGAATGTATCAAAGGAGTTCCTGCGATGGAACGAAGTAAAACACACCAATACACACCCCAGAGTCAATTCTCTGGTTCTGGCATGATTGATGCCCTTGATCCGAATGCATTATCATGCATTCTGATCAAGGAAATGGACGGAAACAAACGCAACAATCAACCAATTCATTTGTTATGTTAGTGTTAAGAATAGATGCTAAAATAATGCATTAGTTCATTGTTACTGCATTGATAATTCCGTCAACCATTAGCATCATGGTCGACAGATCAATTAGATAGTTGTGTTAGTGACTCGTGGTGGGACAGAATTCTCACCTTTTTAAGACTATCACATGGGAATCAGTACATTCTCTTATTTTTAATTTTAAGCTTAAGAAAAAAATGTAGCTAGCAGCTTTTTGCATTGAGATCACAGCTAGAGGCAGTTCAATTTTAGTTGTAGCGTAGGAATTAGTACGAATCATAAAAAATCATCGCGCGCAACAAAGTGCAAATTTTAAGCAAAAATGTAGCCACAAGCTAGGTCGACCCCAAGTTGCTGGATAGGGGTCAATGTGCGCTGTATAGAGATAAGTTAATTAAATAAATATAATGCCAATTATTTAATTAATAGCCCTATCTACCACTACTACCTTATTTCTCAGTGTGAACTATGGATTTGTTTTGCAAACCTTGTTCGAAAATATGCATCTTAAGGTGTTCTACAAAAGATACTGATTTCAAAGTATGTGCTGCGGCTGTCCATGTAGGAAATGATTTAATCAAGTGACGTGTTGGTTTTTTCTAAGTCTGTGCTATGGCAGCCTTCACATGAATCATCCGAAATAACTACAAACCAATTGATGCCGTATCGGCACTAATCGGATTTAGTGAAATAGTCCATTGACGATTAGTTCCGATACGGCATCAATTCAAAGTATAGGGATATCCAAATTATTAGGAGATTGGAATGGGGAGAAATGTGCAATTAACTGGGAATTCAAGTTATCAGTTGGAAACAAAAATGAATTCAAAGTTTTGGAGGTTTTCAATTGGGAAAATTGATTGGACTGTATCATTGCCCCGATTTTTTGTAGTGATTCTTTGCACTGGTTGTTTTAGATTGCTTCCTCTCTGTCTTGTTACTTTATAGTATTTCTAAAAGTAGCTAAAATGTTCCTCATCACAGCTCCTAAAAACTGAAATCTTTGTGCTAGTAGACCGAACACCAAAATTATCTGAACAACGATACAAATCGTTTCTCCGTCTCTTTCTCTGATACTTCTAATCCCAAAAAGAAGAAAAATTGGAAGCATTAATGATCGAAGAAGAAAGAATTATCTTCTTTGCAAATGATTTCATTTGTACCTCTTTTGGCTGATCCTACCTGGATGCAACAACCCCAGTAAAGCCTGAATTTAGTACTTCATTCAAAAATGAATACCTACCTAATTAAGTACACCATATCTGTCAGCGTACAACTGCTGAAAAATCCAGAGAAAACTGGCATATAGGCCTGTCGCATCCTCATCATATCTGTTAGAAATCTAGACCATATCTGCTGGGGGCCCGTCATATCAGCACCATATCCACCAAAGATCCACACCATGTGCACCCACATTTTGGCAAGAAAACTGTCAGAGATGGAGCAGATATGCGATTTGACTTCATTGTCATTTCTCAAGCCGTCTTAATTTTCCATATCTAATGTCTAAGTCAAACAAACAATTAATGCAAAACATGAGAATCTTTTTAACTTTGAGATGTGACAATGGCCTTTTCGTTGCTGATGTTTGATTCCACTAAGCCCATATCCGCACTGTATCCACTGACTTAATTAATCGGCCCATATCCACCAAAACATATCTACACGATATCTATTGGCAACCAAATAGTCTCAAAAAGGTTTCTCAGATATAAATTTGGTGGATATGGTGCAGTTGAGAGCCGTATCCGCACCATATCCACATTTTTGATATGCAATGAAGTAGTAGCACTTGTTTTATTGAATCAAGTAAGTTTGTCTAAGTACTCGATTTACTGCTCCATTCTAAAAATATGAAATGATCACCTCATTTGGTTAGATAATCATGATGTAATGCTGTGTCAGTGAGGTTTGATTGAATAAAGGAGTCTAAATGAATTTGATTATCGTGAAATTAAGAACATTTGATAAAAATATGTTCTAATTTGATACAGAACAAATTTTCAAAAACACTTTGATATCTATCTCATAACTTTACAAGTTGAAATCACTACACTATCTACAATGAGTGGTTGGGTGTCCATTTCCTCAACAATTCAAAAAAAATAACCCTCAAAATAGTAGAATTTCATCCTCATGTAAGATCACATCATCCCACTCATAATGGTCAACTTATAACTGCACCTGCCTTTCCGCAACAATCTATCTACTCATAAGATAGAAATGGTGATAATGTATCAGCTGCGGCTTGGACAGGTATTTATTCTTGTCATTGTTATTGGTAACATCAATGCCTAAAACATATGCTTGATATTTTTGTATGCTAAACATCTCTCAGATATATCGTGAGTAGAAAAGAGTGAATTCTACTTGGGGGTGCCATCTTCTTTTGCCTTGGCTCTGCATTAAAAGAGGATGAAGTGTGAGTCAAGAACAGCTATATTGCTCCACGCCTTTTGTCTTGCAACTTTATTGGTTGTAAATGATGCAAAGGTTTGACAAGCTTCTGTACAAATCCTGATGGAGACTAAGTGATCTGCTATTGATTGGGATACAAAACGGAGATGTATGCCATATGGTTATTGTCATGAACTGTCACAGGCGTTGAACTCTGTTGAATTTGATTGTCCATTGATATTATACTGATCCAGTATGGTATCTAGTCCAAGAGCAAATCAGTGTATTGTTTACTGTCTGCACTAACAGCAGGTATAACATGACAAGAATGGCACCAATAAATAGGTGACCCCATTTGCAGTCACGCCTTGCACCTTTTACAGGAATAAAATCCACTAATCTCATAATACTCAATTAAAGCTCGTTCAATAACTGCTTGTGTACTAGTTTTATCAAATGGCTTAACCACTCAGCTATAATCCACTCATGTTCAAGTTCTCTCGATGGGTATTACCACCAATTGACACTGATAGCTATGCAAGTGCACATACACTGTGAGGTCAAAATTGGAGGAAGAACAAGAGTATGATGAGGTATAGAAACAAGCTGAAGGCAGAGATCATGTTCAGAAGCTGTATTCATCAGCAGATGTATCACTGGCTGAGGCTTTTGATCTCTCCAAGTTTCATGGTCAGTGGGCTTCGGGTTGTATTGTTTTGAATTGGTTGGTTGTGGCTGTGCCTTTGGATGTGACCACATTATATCATTATCTAATTTGCTAATTTTATTTCTATATTGATCAAGTGCTTTCTTACACATCCTACAAAAATAGAACATCAACCAAATTCTCACTCAATCATCAAAGAAAGAAGAATAGTTGCAAGTACCTCTTCTAGAGTTGTACCATGCCAAAACATTATTAGCTGCAATTGATTTAAAGTAACAATAGAGCTGCATTTATTTAAACTTGATTACCAAGTGATAATTACAAATTCATAAATATAATGGCAATCCACTTAATCTATTGACAGCCACCATGAATGTTTCTTATCATGGAACAGCATTTTATGAGAAGTGAACCGCGGTAGCCCTCACAGCAGCTGCAGGCATTTGCTCAATCATGACATGCTCATTTCCAATTAAGTCATTGGTTCTTAATCAGATACAGATGATTGTATCTGTTAGCTAATTTCCTTCAATAGAAAAGTAGATTGACAAAGACAAGATAGAATGAAATTGTGACTGCAGTTGATTTTTCAAATAATATGCACCAATCTTTCAGTTAAATAATGTTAACATGAACTACAAAATTGACCTCACACAAGTTGCCCTGCTTGCTTTTCTTCAAAACATATCTGTTCAAATCCTCGCATATTTGTACTTAGAAAATAGCCAAACCATCGCGTTCCTTGCACGCTGAGCCATCTTCACAAGCAGTATTCTGCATAATACAAGGCTCCCCATTACGGCATGACAATCTTCCATTCCTATCGCTCTGCGGTTCTCGATACGTGCATCCACCGCTCTGGACGTCTTCGCAGTCTTCTTCGTAAGAGCAAGTAGAGCCATCGCGGCAGGTGCATGGACGGCCGTTTGGACCGATGCACCCATCATCATCGGTGGCGCCGTCGATCATTGAGTCGACCTGTTCTTCGCATTGATCTTGTAGCTCGAGGAGTTTACTGGTGGAGATTGTGCATCCATTGTCAAGAACGTTGTCGTAGACGGCACCCTGATTGATTGAAAGGAGTGTTTGAGTGAATCAAAAACGTTGGTTTAAATGACACAAAGGAGTATGTAATCACCTCGCAAATCCCATAAGCAACTTCTCTGCAGGTCTCGGAGTAGCTGGGTCGACTCGCACCATAGGCGTCCGCCGCACTGAAGGGACAGTAGTCAAAGGCAATCACTGTTTTAAATCAATGATGTGGAATTGAGTTACAAAGTATCTACAAATGGCAACGTGAAAGAATGTTCTGCACTCACTTTGGGCCGCCACCTCACCCAATTCAGTACATTCACTTGTAGTTTGATCAGCTGTTAGTTTCCTGAGGTTGCTCTTGTCGGGCTTGGCTGCTACGATGGCAAAGGCGGAGAATGCTTGGGCGATAGAAAGGAACTTCATTGTGGATTGGGTGGTTAATTTACGGTGTGAAAAATGTTTGTTTCAATTGGTTTCAATGTTCGATGTTGTAGATTAATTTATGAGCACCAACAGCCGACTGCTTCGTGGTCGTGATAGAGCGGATTTCTTTATGTCATTTATCGCACTTCGGAGGTCTTTTTGTATCTGTCTTTATCTGAATTCCTATGTGTGAGTGATTCATTATGTCTTAACTTGATGTCAATCATCGAGCTACGGGATCGAGCACGCTTAAAGAGGTTCCCGCCATTTCGAAGGATTACAGGTGGAACGTGGATTGGTAGGAGTAGAAATGTTGTGGGGAGAACAAGCAGGATTCATCTGGAGTCACAGAAGGAAGGCGAAGGAAAGGCAGAGACTTGAGCCGCTTCAAAGAAGACAGAGACAACAAGGAGGATGAATTCGTCAGTAGAGTATTCGTTGGAGTGATTGTGGATGTTCGGCTTGGAGATCTTGTGTTCTCTACTGATGAGCACTTTTTTCCCCTCTTTGATAAATTGTCAGTGTTCGACGTCATGCAGATTCAAGCAGCTGCAATTGCTCCTTTGGAAGCATGCGGCAAGGAAGGCCAATGAGAATTGGGGGGTTGATGGCGCTTTAGAGGCCAGTTTTAATATTGGTGTTGATGAGGAGGCGGCGATGGATCAATTGAAGCGAAGCCTTGTGCTTTTGTGCGTTGAAAATTTCTCCTCCACAAATGTGCACAAAATTTCTATATAAACATGAGCACCCTAAACTGCCTCAAAGGGCTAGAGGATTTGTTTACACAAATGACCAGTTGTAAGACCTGTTTTTGCTCCGTTAAATGACCGGTCTTAAATTCATATACTCCATCTCAGCAAATCCTCTGTTAGAGTGGGATCAAGTTTTACCTTATGTCAATCGCCCAGTGCGAAAAAGTGTGGAAGAGTGTTCACGATATTTTACGATCCTTTTTTGATCATATCTGATACCACACTTTTCTACTCCTTTATTTTCATCCCAAGTGGATGCATTGATCCTTGCATTTAGGAGAAAAATGAAAAGATCAATTCGAGCACGAACAAAGACACAGTTATTAATATATTGTTTGATTTCATTCTTCAACAAATATATTGATGCATCCAGGTATGATCAACAAAAAATGTTCATTTTGCTCTCAACTTCAACAAATCCAAAATACTTTCATTGTCCACAACATCGTAAGAAAAAGGAAATCCCATCTAAACTAGACATGTTAAGGTTTTAGAATATAATAAATATAATGGCCTCAGACGGACTCTTTGAAGGAAAACGAATTCAGGCCGCACTAGTTATTTACATTTTGACAGACAATCCAAAGAAGACTTTAGCAAACATTTTGTTTGTTTGTTTGGATTTGAGTATTGCACAGATAATACCACAGAAAAGTTTTTGATCCCGACCAATACTATGCTAGGAATAAGTTGATGTTAATTAGGGCATTTTCATAAGCTCAAAAATGGGGAGGTAGGGTAGTATGTAACCCCCCCATAAATTTATCCCCTTCTATAACTTTTCAATGACAGGCTTGCATTGCAGTTGCAGCTCATTGGGGGCTGCATTAGAGTTGGAGAAAGTTTTGACCACATTCATACCCATTTTGGGTACTTGTGGGGGTCATTCAAGTGACGAGGGAACAAATTTAAGCGAGGGAAGTAAACCCCAAAAATGGCCTTTTGAGGGAGGGGGGTGTTAAAAATATCCTAATTAAGATTAACCTGTCTACATCTAAGCAGAGATATTCATTGAAAATGTTATCTATATTTTGAAACAATGCATCCAAGTTGGAGGTTTTATCAATGATTGAAATGATTTCATAATAGTCAATTTAGACTTGATTTCCTGTTGGGAATTATATTGCAGCAGACTATCAAGTTGAACATTCCAATTAATTTTTGTCTGAATGTATGCTAGTTATCTAGATAGAGGAAACTAGAAGACCTTTGAATCTAATCCTGGAATAGCAACTCCAATTTTTGAACGAGTTCTTGGCATATTTGCAATTTAGAATATTATCAAACATACAAGCAATTATACAGCAACATCAATCTAAATCTAACTCGAAATGTCTTCTCCAAATGCATACTCTAACGGCTAAAATTGTTCCTACAGAAAACTCAAATAATTAATTACACATTATCCAAAAACCTCTCAGTGTATTCATCAAGTTTGTGTTTATGATTGCCTCACGAACGCTTCATATGCTAAAGTTTTCTGGACACCCTCATCATCTTGCACTGTATTCGTTGATAAAAATCTGATAGAGAAGAGGCTGCACAATAATTTTCACAAGGTAAACAAAACTTGACCATTTCTTCTCTTTCCTAGCAATAGGCTTACTTTGGTTTCATCATTGGCGTCAATAGAGTTGCAGGTTTTTCTTTCACTTTATCGTTGTTTTTGGATTCTGCACCACCCAGCGAGTTAGCAGAATTCTTCTTATCAAATAATTGACCATCATTTGTTCCGCCACAGGTGTTTCAATGGTAACCACTTGTTCATCTTACAATAAACCTACATCGTTTCTGCCTTTTGAGCCCCACCATTGACCTCTACTAATTTCATACTCTTCCACTATCTTATTGTGGTAATATCACTTTAAAAAGATGGAGTGATTGAATGATGAATTGGGAGTTGGACATGTCATTTGATATGTCAGTATACTAGAGAAATATCCAAGTTAATTGCAATCATCAGATCTGACCTGACACAACAAGTCATGGACTGTCAAAAAAGAGCTGGGTGTCATGGTTCTCAACAAAAGAGGGTCACGAAATTGTTCTTAATACAATTGAAAAATAATCATGATAGAATCCCAGCTACCAGATACTAGGGAAGTGAATTCATCCATGCTAATATAGCCATAACCTCAACATTGTTTAAGATTAAAAGATTTTGTCAGTATCCATGCGATCATCCCACACTTCAATGACTGACGGCTATAAAGCTGGAGAAAGGCACTTCAACTTGTCAAAAAAGCTGGAGAAAGGCAAACCCAAACTGCTTCAACTTGTCACAAAAAGGCAAACACCTACCTGTCATAACTTTTGGTGGCACATGAGAGCATCAAGCATCACTCAAGTTATTTGAATGCCATGTGCAAACAGTACAAATGCACACTGGCATCAATTCAAAGGTAATGTTTGTGTTTGATATTCTTTGTTATACTCTTATTTACTGTACCATTGAGGCTATCAAATGAAAGCATTCAGTAGACAATGTTGTCATTTTTGTTTGCAGTAACAACACGCCATTATATTAAGGTAAAACTAAACATATCTATGGGATTTGCAACTAAAGAATCTCATACATTTGCAACTTGATGTCAAGACCCAATATTCTTCACTTGAGTCTTCTCGAATGCGTCCAGCTCACTAGTGTCTACAAGATGGATATTCTGGCTAATAAAAGTACGGAATTCATCGTCACAGAATTTGTCATCTTTGGCAAACCTATCCTCATGAGCACCGGTCTTGTTATCAGCTGCATTGTCAGATGCAAAGTATTTGAAAACGGCGGATGTTGAAGGCGACACAATGTTGAATTTTCCTTGCTCCATTTCATTCCTACCTTTTGATAAAATACGTACATTCTCAAACTGGCGTTGAAAAAATACGTACAT
>JALLAY010002126.1:0-10356 GCA_036939635.1 Cyclotella baltica | reverse complement strand
CAAGAAGCCCGATATAAATATGGGAGAGGCCTCCAAGAACAACAAGAAGGTCTTTGGATGGAACAACAAATGTCAGAGATTGTAGGGTAACACCAAGAAGGAGAGATTTACACAAGCTTGCTCTGAACTACAATGCAAGGTTTTCAGATTGGGTTCCAACAGGACTTTTGAGCTTGATACATTCATCGATATTATGGAGTCCATGACACTTTAGGTCAACAGAAATATGACCCCAAGATTTTGTAGACCATCAAAATGGGTGTTGTTGGCGTTTGACGTCAACTATACTGAGCCAGATGCTAAGAACTTCCACAACAAAGATGGAACACTGAGTGATATTAGATAACAAGATCAAGTACAGCAAATTCATCAACCGCTACATGTCCAGCCATGGGAAACTAGAGACCCAAATGAAGCAGGCATCTCACTATGTTTGGAACAAATGGATGACATTGCCAAGTCTATCATGGAGGAACATTGGAATTGGAAGATCATCTCCAACAAAAAGAATCTACTTTACTTCATCCAGCTACTCCAGAACACCAGTTACAATTACAAATCAAATCAAGATCATATTCTTGTTCTTGCTCTTTACCTGGCTAAACTGGATTTTATGAAGATCAAACAGAAGAAAGGAGAGTCTGTTCAAGACTATACTACAACAACTTTATAGTGATGAGACACTTGAGTCATTGGGAATTTTTGTTTAAACCGATCCGCTAATCCTGGAGTGCTGAGTGTGATCCCAAAGGAGAAAGAAAAGGATGTCGACAAGGTCAATGATAACAAGAAGGAAGCTTTAACTGCTGAGGGTCAGAATGTATGCTGGAAGTTTATCTGCTCGTCAACTCGGATTAGGAGTGCTACGGTGATGCAGTGCATGGCATGAAGATGATATCTCTCTCATGAATAAGACCAACAATTTCCCACAGTTACCACATCAATGTTACCTTCTCCCCAAAGGGTCGTCCAGCAAGCCTCCCGAGAACGGCAAAAATGCAGACAACTCAAGGACGGGTGTCTCTTTCACTATCATTGATGGGGAGGACAAGTATTCTGGGCTAGCATGTGAGGTGTGGTTGTGTCAATCATGGAACCAAGGTTAGTAGAGCCAAAACCGGGACTGCAACACATGCCGATCATGCCAAAGTGGTCAGTATTCACACATTTTTTGAGATCTCCTCTGCAATTCATTCACTCACTCTACTAAACAGTGGTGACAGAACGTCAAATTAGTAGAATTGTTTTTCCAGGATCTAGAAATTTGGAGAGAATTCTTGATGCAGAGTTACACAATCAGCTTGTTCCTGATGAATTAACCATGGATGAGATAATTGCTGAGGAAGAGGATGCGGAGTGAGAAGTCTTGTGTTGTTGGGGGGTACAGGTTATTTGTTTTCATTTTTCATCTTGATCTTAGACCTTGTGAGTAGATAATGGGATAATACACTGAATCTTGATAAGTATAACATGTTTGTACATCATATAATGTATTTAAAGCCTGAAAACACCTATTTTATACACCCAAACTTTGCTAACTTTCTGATTGGTAAAAATTGCTAACTCAAACTCTTAAGTTGAGCAGATTACTAACTCAAACTTAGCAAACTTTGCAAAAATGACAAGTGCCAAACTCAAACTCATCAAACTTTTTAGAAAATCAATATAGCAAACTCAAACTTGAGGTTCAACTTTGTTTTTTTTCCTGAACTCGCATACACAGCATATGAGCTTCTGCGCAACAGAGATGTACTTCAAAAGTACAGCCAGTTGATGGAGGTCTCTATTTACACGGCCAAACATCTGCACTAGGTTGTACATATTCCTGGGCAAATCCTTGTCCTTAGAATGCTTTATGAATAGCAAACTGATGGATTAAAATTTTGAGGTAGCTTGACAACACCATCCACAATCTCTGATTCACCCTCAGAATCACCAAAGTTAGTGAACACCATCATTGTTATTGATTTCATCTCAAAGCCATCAGCACCAACAAATGAATGCGCCACGGCTTGCTTCCCTTTGCTCTGAACATGTTTTTTTCACAAAGTTGTCCACCTTCTTGAGCAACTCATTCTCACATGTGTATCAGTATTAGCGTATCATATCTATTGCGCATTGGGGTTTGTTTTTTAGGTCTTCTTCTGCAGATTTGTATAGCGTGGAAGACGACAGGCTACTGATAATGCATCTAATATCCATAGAGAGTCATGATAAATCCCCTCTCATTAAATTTGGTTGCATGTTACCCAAAAGATCAGTTACTTGATCTTGATCTTTTTGCTGTATAGTAGCAGACATTGCTAATCAAGACTTGGGAGATGGGCCCATTTGATTCAGCTTCCCAACCATCTGGCATGAATCAACAAACTCCTCTCTAGAACTCCGGCCACACTGCTCTATGGTATGAGCCTCGTCACACAATAGAGCTCAATCATTCCTCGTTAAGATAAAGTTTCGAATTTTGTCATCCAAGGAGACTTTGAATGCAAAGATAGAGGCGAGACAAAAAATTGTATCAGTATTCCTTGCCTCTTCCTTGTCAATCGTGCTAATAGCATCTTCTGCAGCTTCATCATGTCTACCCCCTTGTATTCATCAGTGTAGTAAGCGTTAAACCCCAACTCTCACTTTACAGTCTTTTGGCACTAGTCTGACAAAGAACAGCGGCACAAAGCAGCATAAGTGATTTTCCATGGATTTAAACAGTGTAGGTGTCATCTTCGAATGCAAGATGATTGATGGCCTCATATTCAAAGCCACAAACCCGCTCAACGCCAAAGAGAGCCATTGCCGCTCGACAAATGATGGGGATGTGTTTCATTTTAAGGACTCACTCATTGGTGGAGCTGTGACAGTAGGGCTGGCTTCAGCAGCATTACCTTTTCAGAGTGAGGTAATCCAACAAATGAGAGAGGGAGGGAGTGCAGGCGGTGGTTGGTGGCTGTGTAAAGAGCTCACGTCCTTGGCTGACGGAGGACAAAGCAGTAGACATGTCATCTCAATAACTATTTGGATTGGATTCTGAAGGAAGAATTGTGATGGATTGAGAGTCCTGGCGGCAAGGGATGATGGCATAAATATGGGGATTTGACGCTGGGTTGTTGGGGTTGGGTGGACTAGTTTGCTGTCATTTGGAGCGGCTGTTATGGTAGAATCGACCTGGAGTTGAGAGCGGATTCATTTAAAGAATTATGATGCTCTCAAAGCCAAAACCCATGTGGTAACATCAGTCTGATTAGGTCCTGAATTAGTCCCAATCCTATGAAACCAATACATAGACCTCAAGAAAGGGCCTATGTATGGGTGGAAGAGTGGCAGGTGGATATATGATGATCCGATGGATCCGCCTTGATGCAATTGTAATGCCAATTTTGTTAGTGAGTCTTACTAGTAAATTGGCTGATGGGCGGGAAATTTTATGTTTAGCTTGACCGAGTAAATGCACCTAGTTTTGTTAGGGTAAATAACACGGTAGACTCCGACAGGTGTTGCTATACAATGGAGGACCTGGTAGTGTATGTCGGTAAATAAAAATTGCCTCGAAGGTGTGTTTGCTCCCAAGTGGAGTGCCATGTTCTCAATCTAAGAAGCCCAAATCGTTGCCTTCCTTTTACAAAATTTATACTTCATTTCAATTTCAACATACCATTGTTATTCAAAGAACATCACACCTTGTTCAGGACCTTTTTATTCATTATTTCAAGCACAACATCCCCAGGAGAGGACAATTATTATTTTATGAAGTCAATGGATTAGCACAAGTTATTCCATATGAATCTTAGGTAAGGTTCCTTCATAGCCACAGAGAATTCTAGCAGTTTTGCCTTAAACCAAGGTTCATCATTGTCTCCACCAGATTTTCTTCAGATCTTCTTGTGCATTTGTTCTACCACTACCAATATATGCTGATGAGTTCAAGTTTTGATTGATTCTCTGTCCCCATAGTGACACAAAGAACCAAAGGGAGATGATTGACAGAATTCCCAAGATGAACGGCTAAGGAGGTGAAAAAGTAAACAAAGATCCAGAGAGAGCCAGGAAACCATTTCTTCCCGAGCCGTCTTCATTGCGTGGCATGTCAGAACTCATTGAGTGTACAGTAAAATTTTGATCAAAATTACATGTCAATGTTGTTATTGTTGTTTTTTTGGTTAAAAGAATAGTCAAGCTTTTATGCCAAGGATTGTTCATAGATGCTAGAGACTTCTTTTTGGTACACACTTTGTTATCAGTTGAGACCTTCTTTACTTCGTTTCTCTTGACAAATCTATTTTCTGGGCACTAGTTGATCTGCTAACTAGCGAGAGGGAGTGTTAAGCATGGTAACAGGTGCCCTTAGAAGTAAGTGTGTATGTCATTGGCAAAGAGAGCAAGCAGAATTAGTATTTATGTTTACGTGCTCTCAGAGTCATATGCCAGATATCAAAGTATACCAGAACACTTTTTGGTATTCTGGTTAATTTTTGCCTGATTAGTAGGAAATAATTCATATCATAAAACAGACATTAATCAATTCAAATGACCAATTACCTATTCATTACTAGTTTGCCCGTCTAAATCATGTATAACAACATCAGCCGTGACTACATCATTTCAAGATGATAACTATTGTTAATACCTTGGAAGATGCGGAAAGCTGTGGCCTTAATTGACTTAGAACACTTGTCTTGCATGGTATCACCCCCCAAACGGCCAAGTCATCCTCTTTGACAATGAGGTTTGGGTAGTGATACCACGCAGTGCCATGATTTGAATTTGTCTATTAATTGCCACACTACTTACCATCATAGTAGACCAGGACTCAATGATCATTGGAACCCTCCCAATGATACTTGAGGGGAACCCATTAGACCAAAAAACATCAGTTTTCATTGTAATGTTAAACTCTCAACACCAACTATCTCTACAAGTAAGAGTAAATTTTGTCAGCAGCCCATCTCGGGGGTCTCACTAATAGAAGCCACGCGAATTTGCAATAACAACTACTCACTAGTGTAATCATAGTAGTTTTTAGTCCTAAAGGCATGCTATATATTTTTTTATGCATTGATCAACATCAAAGTAGTTTCAGTACAGTCCTAAACATCCAAGGCAAATGCATCATTTTACTAGTCAAGGGGCTTTTCGGGACATAAGCATAAGAGATTCTACAACCTGAGCATCGTCTTCACCAGTGATATCTTGTTGGAAAGTAGTTTTTTGCTTCTTAGAGGGTGATGTCACATTGCTAGATTCATCATTGTTTGGTTTTGACGGTGTCTTGTCAGTCGAGGCACTGGCAGAGTTAACGCTTTTAATTGAACTTGTACGAGATACACCTGTCATGGCCTTAAGTATAGGATTGAAGCGACAATCTTCGCCCACCTTTTTCCCTTCATAAGTCGGGCGGATGCAAATGAGAAGTTCGTCCTCGTCATCCTCTTCTTCTTCCTCGCCAGCGTGAGACATGGCTGCGCCAGAGCTCTCGGCGTTTTTGATTCCTCGAGGATTCATGATTGATTCGAGGGCTGCCTTGGCATCATAAGAACCATCATCATCATGAGATGATCTAGTGCAAAATGAACATGTTAACTCGCACCATACTGAAGTTAAATCATCTCGGACGAAACAAACTTTGTAGACAGGTACCAATCGGCGCCGCTTTTCTGCAGGTAAATCAAGGGTGAAGGCTGTCAGACAGCAAATCGCCTGAAGCTCAAATAACTATCAAGTACTTACCTTTGCCCTCACCACTGTCTGTCTTGGAACTTCCATATGACGAGGAACTAGACTCCTTGTAACCCGTACCATCGGCTTCATATTCACTCTTCTTCTTCGTCTTCTTGGAGTTGTGACTATGGCTCGACTCCGCAGTGCTGGAGAGAGATCGATCGGCAGTCTCTATTGCTTTCACAGAAAACATCGATTCTTTACTTAGATGCTCTTGGTGTTTATGAATACCACTCTGCTGAGTCCTTTCTGACTCCTTACTGATTTTGTTTGATTTGGTAGAGCATTCCATTGAACTGGATTGCGTGGCATTGTTAGTAGCAACTGAAGTAATTTTGACATGTTTCTGATTCTTGGCAGGGCCGTCAGCCTTATCGGAGGACGAACCCTCATAGCTCTCTTCACTGCCTGGCTTTTCATAAGCAGCAGAAATCTTTACTTTCTTTGCAGAAGGTTCAGCTGACTCTTCATTAAATGAGAACTTTTGACGTGTCAGAGAGGATGAGTCTGTATTGGCACAATCACCCTTGCTTTTGTGCTTCCTGTTCCTTCCGTTACCATCAATGTTGCGACGATCAGCTGATGAATCTGACACATCATCACCAGTACTAGTTTGCATGTCATCAACATTAACTTCCAACATGGGAAAGGACTTTTCTGAAGATCTTGATGATAGATGATTGGCATCACTTGATGAGTTGGAAATCATCACTTTATTATCTCCATCCTTCATACCTTGTTCTGCTGTGGTTGCAATGGTATCTTTGATCAACTTTTGAATTGTTTTTCGGGATTTGGGGACAATAATCTGTTCGATATTTGCTCCCAAAAGATCCATTATCTTGTGTTTGAGAAATTGCTCCACTTGACTACCGCAAAACTTAATAATTCCCTTCGTCTGTGAAATAAAACGGGCAATGATGTTAATTATATTACCAACAAAACAGAATCAATTCTAAGCAGCACTCACATTGATAGCAATGACCTTTCCAGAAGAGGAAATAAAACATAATATGAGACTACGTAAGCCACAAAGAACTATGTACGTACCCTACATCAACTTACCAAATCAGGCATATTTTGAAGTATAAACACCCTTTTCCTCAAACTTGCATTTTTCTTCGCCATGTTCTGAATAAATGCCTTTTTCTTCTCTCTTAAGATAGTTGCTGATTTACGATTAGACAGGCGCTTTGCCTGAAGTTTTTCTTCCCTGCGACGATTGTTGAAGAGGAGGACTGCGGCATACTTTGGTATGGGTTGTTGTGCCAGTTTAAGTTGTTGCACGTGCATTTCTGCATCAAGTAATATGTTTTTAATAAGCAAATTTTGTCAGTAGACATGAATGATGAAATAAGTTCAAATAACCAATATCTTACCTAACTTTTCTAATGGCCAGGTTTGCAAGACAGATTCGTCAGGGGTATGAATTGGAAGAGGCAAAGGAGGCAGGGCTGCTTTGGCGGATGCCATGTGAGGAGGAGGCTTGCTTGGCTCCTTTCTTGAAGGATTGTGATCCGATTCAAATTCCTGTTTCTTTTGCTGTTTTGCTGCAGTCAATATTTTTTTCTTTGCGGGCTTCACCACTTTGACATCATCATCCTTGTTGTTCTGAGGGTACTTCTCTTCCTGGTTATTTTCTAGAGCAGGGGGCTGAGGGGCTTGACTCTTTTCTTTGTCCTGTGCAACAATCCCAGTACTCTTGGGTTCTTTCAAATCCAATTTCGGGGATGGCAAGTTGGCAGTTTCCATCTGAGGAGCCACAAAGGACATACCCTGGGCTACAGAGGTGGGGTCAAATGTTTTCGAAGAAGAATCAGGGTGGTTCTGCCGGGACTGGTTCATTATGAATGGGGATGATGTCGACAATCCCAATTGATTGCCTGTCTGATAAGCTTCGAGTGCCAATTGCCCAGCTTGCGGAAGAATAGCCTGTTGAGCTTGGAGTTGCTGAAGCTGCTGCTGCTGTTGAATTTGAAGCTGCTGCTGTTGTTGTTGCTGCTGTTGGCCCTGGCCTTGAACAGGACTTTTCATATCAAAAGCCTGCATAAGAGCTAAATTTAACAAACCAGGATTAATTTGCTCAAGAAATTGGATATTTTGAAACAAATTATCCTGAATTCTCTGAGCCTCCATGTTCTGTTCTATGTGGTGTGGAACCGGAAGCTGAGGAACTGGCTGGGAGAATTGCTGTTGCATTAGCTGTTGCTGTGTCTGAAACTGGGATGGAGAAAACCCATTTTGGGGTTCCTTAGATGCTGCCCAACTGGTCTGTGTTGAAGCTGGCGGTTGCACTGCAGGTGCAGGAGCCGCTGCTACCTCGTTCTCTTTCACGTCATTAGATTGCTCAATACCTAAATATCTCTGTAATTGGGCATGGATGTCTTCAGGCTTTGGCTTGGGAGCAGGCGCCGGCTTCTTGCTCGAGGCGATGAGATAATCCATTAATTGGCTCAAAGATGGGGTGGTTCCAGCTGCTTGCGTGGGTGCTGGAGGGGGCAATACGTTGGCCTGAGCTGAGGAAGCAAATGCGGCGTGGGGTTGAAGCTGCTGCTGCGTCTGTTGCTGTTGTGTCTGCGCCTGCTGCTGAGTCTGCGATTGCTGCTGAAGCATAGACTGAAGCAGTCCGTTTAAATCTGGTGGATTGGACGACATGGCCTTGGGGTTGATATTATTGGACAATTAACTAGATTGTGGGTTGGCGGAGAGAACAGAGGTGAGACCTTGTTTGAATGAGGTATGTCCATTGCCATTTATTCAGACAGCACGAAACATTGCAACCAGGATACAAAACAGAGCAAGACAAACATGATGAACATAAAACACTCCACCCACGCCATTCATCGAAGCATCAAGGTGGCTATCCAAGAGACCACTTAACTTGCCTTTCAATATCGAAACTTAACGATAAATTAATGGCTACTAATGGATTGTTCGCCTATCTACCTTATGGTTTGTTGAAGGAGGTTGTTGTTTGTGGTGCCGGCTAGATGTGGTGCTGTTGTGATTTCAGTGTTTCATGGCAAAGACAACAAAAGGACGGTCGTAGTTTTTTTCTCAAGTCGTGAGATGTCTTCGTGGGATGAACTGCCATTGCAAGTTCCATATTCTGTTAATCCGAGATAACTTGATGAGAATGCATGAATTTGTTGATGGGAATGGTTTCTATTGTTTCTCTTTTCCTATGCAAAAATACTAGCATGTCAATATGTCGCTAGATTGAAGTATAATTGAGCCGAAAGACCTGAGATGTACGCTCAAAGAAAGATCATGTTTCGGTGAAAACAGAATGGCAGATATGTATTGATTCCTTCGTTATATTGTGGGCTTTGGGCCTTTTGCGTCAGAATTTACTTTCGTGAGCGGCGGAAGAACTGTTCAGTATCGAGAGGGTCATAAGCCTCTGGTATGCTCTCCACGATTTACTACATTTCTCATAACATGATTAGAATTTCGAACCATAGGATTCCTTTTACTTAGGATATCATTATGTATTCCGACGTATGTAATTTTTCGATCTGTTGAAAGAATAAAGTTAATAAGGTCCAACTTCAATTTGATTTTTCCTTCACAAAGGAATAAATACAAAAGAAATGGAAGGGACTAAAATATCCTTCTCTCGAAAAGACATAGATTAAAAGAACATTTAATTGTAATAAATGCATTTTCAGAATAGGTAGTATTTACGAGAAGTCCCGGAAAAATACTCGAGGTCATGGATTCGTGAAAATCTGCGTTGAGTAGTCCTATTTTTACATCGGTCTATGTGGCATCAATAAGCCTTTGCGGCGAAAAGAGGCACATACGTCATACATGCTTCTGTCGTGTTCAAGAAAGTCACCTGAAACAAATCCTGCACAGCGAACGAACGACGCTCTTCAGAAGACAAAATGATACGTGAAATGACCCAAACGTTCGTTAAACAACTGTTGTTTCCTTCTCTCGAGTCGGAGTTTCGTAGAATAACCGTGGTTCACGCAATAATTCGCTATCAGAATATCACAGAGCGGCTTATTACATAATATGTGTTTGTGTTATTGGAGTTTGCCATATAAATATGTAAGCGGCGACCTAATTTTGTGACATATATCCCTAAACAGGATATTAGCTGTTAATCACGGTGTGATGATGATGCTAATATGTTATTGTGTCTTATTTATCATGGGTACATGTCTCATTGTGATGTGTAACGGTAACGGCTAGGCTTCCAGAGCGACACCAATTTGATACAAACAAAATCGTGAATTGATCCAGAGCGGCTTTATTTGTGAGCGGATTAGTGTGTGAACCACGGTGGAATAAACCGTAATTTCCATGAGTTTGGTACAGAACACGTGACTCGACACTCGGTGGTGTCCTTGCTCTCTATTGCCACAACTGATTTCCTCAGTTTCTTAGCGACACAGTTGACATACGATCTTACATTACAGGGCTTCACCTAAATTTATCACGTAGCACATACTCATGCAGTAGACACATTTTAACACTTATAATGATTGGGCAGTAGTTGACCATTTCAACCTGTCTATCTTAGGGTTCGGATATCTCACTGGACTGAGAGAGCATTCAGCAGGATAGGTCGCAGGACTGAAAGACGGACTGAGATCCTAACTCATCTGAAGAGCCTGTGCCCAAAGGCGATGA
>JALLAY010002114.1:0-11314 GCA_036939635.1 Cyclotella baltica | reverse complement strand
AATCAATAAACTGCTCGAGAAGGTAGCTGAATGCCGGGGTTGTAAAGGAAATCATCTCTATCGTGACAGGCGTAGGAAGGAAATTATTTGTCCTAATAAAGATGCACCTGGAGTCAAGGAGAGGGTAGACAAGATGCAAAAGCAGTTCTTGGACGAATTGAAGAGCAGGAAGAAGGGTTGGATTCAAAAGAAGAAGATTAAGTTTAGCCAGCTTTCTGATGAACAGAAAGAAGCTGGTCGCCAATACTTCATTACCCAAGCTGAAGCACTCCAAGACAATCAGGCTACCCTCCCTTCCGTTGTTAGTTCAAATTCCCACAACACCCTTCAGCAATCAATCAAGTTCTGAGATTCGGCGCCATACTTTTTATGTCACAGAACTAAAGAAAGAAGCTTGTGACTTTCTCGTCAAATCGGCATGCATGGTTCAGTTCCACTCAAATGAACGGCACGAAAACACCACATTTTTGATCTGCATGTGTGTGCATTATTAAGCTTAAGATTTGCTTTCTAAGCAACAAACATACTGCATTGGCAAAGACGGTCAGTTGATTTGTCGCTGAGGTCCGGATATCAGATTTGTCTTTTTGAAGTTAACGGTTGAATTTTGTAAAGCGTGAGAATTAGGCGATGCCATTGACGTGAACAAATGATTGGTAGGCACACCCATGCAACTTTTACAGTGTCTTAATGACCGATGCAAGAATTTTTTGAATCAATGACCTCACAGTAAAAGTTGAACTTAGTCCAGGTAGCGAGACAAAAAGATTTAATGATGCACCCCATACCTGAGACTTGTGCACAAAATTTTGTACAACACCCGAACTCACCCGAACATAGACTTCTTTGGTGTGAGAGCAATCCAACTAGCCATGATTAATTAGTTCCTGTTTGACCATGTTTGGCTCAAAATTTATAATAGAGTTAAGAGGTCATCACTGCTGTTGACAGATCAGGAAACTTACTTCTCACAAAATCAAACAAAGCATTGGCTTTGCCAATGGCTCCCCACTCCCGATACTTGTCATGGGCTAGTATGAAGTGTTCCAGAGAATGCGATGAATCACCAGTTTCAAGGTAGAATTTTGCAGCCAGTTCACAGGCAAGTGCTTCATCATGAATAAACTTATGAGTCCGTGCAGATAATATTGAACTTTTGAATGATTCTTTTGCACCTTCCAGATTGCCATTGCAGTAGTGTTCTTCTGCCTCAAAGAGTTTCAGTTTGTGCTCAAAATTCCAAGCCCCTTGTTTTGACCAAAGCTCCATTCGTGCTTTGCTCTTCCGACACCGCTCTTGCCAGGATATGTCACGTGTTTCTCGAAACACTCGAAATGATGCTAGCCCGGCGATAAAGGTGTGAACTGAATCAAAGAAGGCTAAACCATGCACCACTGCCACTGACTCAAAAACACTTTTTAGGCATTCTATCAAGTTTTCTTGGTCAAAGATGTATGATATATACAAACGATGAGTTGCTCTTTTCATGGTTTGACAAGAACAAAATATGAGCTCATTAGCATTAAACTTGTTGTGCATATTAAGGTAATGATCAGTACTCACAGAAATATTTTCATACGTGGGGGTATGCTGTTGCAATCACTCAACAGGTCATGGCTTGCAGAAACAGATGTGAGCCCCATAAGTGATTCAACTGTGCTCCCAACCGCTAGCAAAATTTCCAGCCCCGCTTTAACCTCGAATTTTTTCATGAAATTGAAGGCTTGTGCGACTTTTTCTTCCACTTCAGGTCTGGATATATTATTGAATTTGGGGACAGCAAAGAAGAGTTCAACAAAATTGAGTGCAATATATACTCAATAAAAATTGTCGCTGCTGTAATCTCACAAATATGACCCGGCCCAGAAAGACCCAATGCAGTATCCAGTCCTGTTTACACATGCCCAGAGAGAATCACCTAGAGACTTGGCAGCAGATTCACCTTCTACCCACAATTCGCAAGTTGCTGAAAGAGGCTGAATGTAACATTGCACATGAGCTAGCATGCATATTACTGCCCCAGCTGCTTCTTTGGAGCCCAGTTTATCAGTGAGAGAACGTGCCAATAAAGTGAAACGACGGGCTCCTGTTATATCATCTAGTTTCGCGAGAAATAGCCCAAAGCATGCAAAGCTAAATGGGGCAGCAGGGGAAAGGCCTTTTAAGAGAAAAAAAACTACTTGAGAAACGTGTTCTTGCAAAATAGATTTGAGAATCCTACTCAGCTCACCACAAGACAGGGTGATTCGTACTGATTTCTTTGTAATGAAAGATTAGCCAACTTGTCACGTCAACATAGATAGAAGAAAAGAAAAACTTACCAGCAATAGAAAAGGAAAAACTTCTGGTTTAGCATGATGGGCGATTGCTTGGAGTAGGTTAAGGACTTCCATTGCCATTTGCTTGCGCACATCAGACATTGTAGGCAAGTTCATCAAGGCTTCCTCTGTTTTTCCTCTTAGTAACGATTGTATACCTTGTATTTCTTGTGTCAATGCATGATCTCGAGCTACTTGAGATGAATAGCTAGGCATGCCCTCTCCAAGCTGAGAAAGGAATGCAAGCCCTGTCTCTAGTGCTTTTACCATATCTGATGCATTAATCAGGGAAGATATGATAATTAACCGAGTGTCTAGCTCATCTTCAAAACAGTGGGCACGGTGTAGGACTTGATCTGTGAGAATGCCTAGACCTTGAGTGTCTCCGGTTGCAAGTGCACACTTGGAGGCCAGCTGAAATATTTCGAGACTAAACCCTGAACCAGAGATAGGACAGTTAGTATAACTACATGCAAAAAGAACAAATATATTGAGCAAATACACCATTCAACTGACCATAATGATCTCTCCAACAATTTTTGCGAAGAAACGAGATACCATGATTAAAGTATTCATAAGCAGATGCAAATTGAGACANCTCTCCAACAATTTTTGCGAAGAAACGAGATACCATGATTAAAGTATTCATAAGCAGATGCAAATTGAGACATTGCCATGGCTCGTTTTCCAGCAGTCATATTGTGAGAAGCCATGTCAAAGTAAGCAGCTCTATCTGATTCCCCTCTTTCTGGTACTAAAGCAGAAGGACCTCCAAAATTGATTTGATCCACAGAAATAAAGAGCAAATCATCGTCACCAGTGTCTAATGCAATCTTTACCAAACAACTACCATATGAAAGATGGGTGCAACGTCGATGCTGCTCTTCCATCATGTCGTATGACACTTCGAGTATACGGTCATGTGAAAAATGATACGATTCGTTAACGAAGTTCACAAGACCTTCTGCCAAAGCAACGTCTAGTGGTTCACGTAGCTTGAGATCTAAACCAGACTCTAGCAGCATTAGATACTGAGACTTGACAGAGCCAAAAATTGATAGGCTGCGCAGTGCGGACTGGACATCTGATGGTAGCTTGCTAATCCCATCCATGAAATGCACCGCCACATCGTCGGGCAGTTTGACGGAATGAATCGCTTCTTCATCCCACATCCATCGGTGACGTGCAGTGTCTAGATAAATCAACTTGTCTCGGCTCAGTGAAGTCATTAATTGCGAGAAGAAGAGTGCATTTCCCTTTGTCTTAATGTACATCATATTGGACAATGACCTCACAGTGCGTGGCAAGAGACACAGCAAGTCGGAAATGACAACATTGAGCTCGTTCTGATTCATGCAGTTTAACCTGACTGTGGTTACATTCATGCCAATACTGGTTTGGAGATTCTGTATCATTTTCCAAAATGGGTGATCTGACATAGCTATTTTGTCATCATCGCGTGAGGACCCAATGAAGAAAATATTCTTGTGATTGAGCAGTTTCTCCAGGTATATAATAGATGTGCCATCAGCCCACTGAAGATCGTCAAGGAATAGTGTGACAGATCTCTCTGATTTTGTTATCACCTCAATAAACCGACCAAACAAAAAGTAAAGCCGTTGCATTGCATTTCTGCAGTTTTGGTTGATATCAAAGTCAGCAGTAGACTCACTGGTGTCAAGAATATGGCAAAGTTTGGGTATCATATTGACAAGATAGCCCGCATCTTCTTGTCCAAGTGTAGATGTCAAATCATTTATGACAGCTTTTGCCCAGTCAGTTTCTCTCTCCCAAATCAGTACTTCACAATACTGATCAAACGCTGATGATAATACAGCAAGTGGTTTACCACCTTGCCTCATTTGGTCAAACTTGGCACTCAAGAATATTCCACCCTCTTGTGCAATAAACCTACCCACGTGCTGAGCTAACCAAGTCTTGCCTGAACCTGACTCACCCTTAATGATGACAAGTTCAGACGATCCTAATGTGAAACGACTGTAACTGGACTTGATGCATTCAAACTCTTCTTCGCGTGAAATGAAAAATTTGTCAAGGTCCAATCCATACAACTGCAATTTGTTCATGTCAAGATCTTTCAAATACTTGAATGGATTATCCATCATCAAGCGCAAATCACAAGTGACTTGATCCATTTCAGTGTAGCATTCGTTCCCGCAGCAGTCTCCGTGTACAGTGTCCAACAAGTTGAAAATCAAATTGCACAGAGGGCCAGGAACACCAGTGAGTTTCAGGTACTCGCAATATATTTCACATAATCCTGCATTGGTCTTATTCCCAGGTTGGGACGGGCCCTGGTGGCGCTTCGAATTTCTAGAATTGTCCTGACTGTCATCGTCGGCCTTTTCCGTGACCAGAGTCATGGCAGATAAAGACATAAATGCTGCGTCACAAGTAGCAAGTGCAATCAGATCCGGAGGCGGTCTTTCTCCGCCCGAAAATAACTCGTATAACACCAAACCAAGGTGAAACAATCGTAGTCTTTCGTCCTTGACTGCATCATATGTTCCAATAGTGCCTGCTGACTGCTCGGTCTCTTGGCATTGAAATGTAGCTGTATCAACTTGGAGGTATTCAGGAACCTCAGACTGTAATGACGTGGAATCATAGTTACTTGGTGGTTCTGTGGAGTTATACATTTGTGATAAGGTAAAAAGTTGATTCAATTTCATACATGCACAACAAAATTCACGAGGCATCTTAGAGATTTCTCAGTTGCTTACTCTGATCTATTTGGTCCACACCAACTGTAACTGATTCCAGGCCCATTTGATACGGTCCATCTCTATCATCAAGTTTCTCTACACATCCAGGACCTAGCTGCCTCGCAACTGAATTAAAGTTGCCTGAGTCAGGTTAGTTGTGTAACATAGCAAAATTTAATGTCAATGCAACTGAACACTGTTAAGTGCTTACTTTGAGATTTTAGATTGTAGCCATCTCTCGTGAAAGTTGATCCCCATTGATATTGTGCTTCTGTTCTGCCAAATTCGTCACTTTTTTGGTCCTCGCCTAACATCTCTGAAGTCAGTTCCATTTCATTTGGACCTTCCTTTCGGTCAAATTCGTCTACATCAGAATCAAGAAGGGTGGTGGATTTCAATCGTTCGCGAGATTCTTGCTCCTCAAACTCATCTAGACCGGAAGTTTTGAAATTGGCAAATTCCATCTGTTTGTCAATATCACTGATATTGCCCGTGTCTGCCTCGTGAACACATGTGTCAAGTAAGATGTAGTTGCAACACTGTTATCGTGAGAAAATCTAACACAGACTGATCACGAGAGTAAAAAAACTCACCTTGAGCTGTTGAAAACAATCCCGTGAGAGAATTAGAACCTTCGTGCACCTTTGATTCCTCTGGATCACAAGTTTTAGGATACATCGATTTGAACTGTACATCGGTGTCATCTTCAGTTTGATTAATAATGTCCTCTGCCTTGATAGCGTGCTGGCCTCGGTTTTTCTCAAACACTTCAAAAAAGGCTGTCACTTCTTTGTTCAAGTCCCGAACCTGTTCACCTTCACCATTTTGGAGGTGCACCATGACATGGTTAGCCCAATCTAAATCAGAGCTTGTTAACAAATCAAGCTTATTTGAATTCCCACTTTTTTTATCTAACTCCTCTGCCTTGCTGAGTCGTTCTGTCAAAGCCACGGCAATCTTGATAGATGCTTTAAGATAGACCAACGATGACACAGCAGCACGTCTGTCGTTGTTCCCCCCCGCAGCCTGTAGAGCGTGTTTGATCCAGGGCCTCAAATGAATTGAGATGGGGGGATTGTTCTTACTGACAGCATGGTTTGATGCATCCGATGCCTGCGCCTGCTTCACCCTTGAAAGAGACAGCGCCGGAGCTGCACCCTCATTGCCAAGTAATTCCCCAAATCCATTCCTCCCCGCTGACTGCCCCTGCATCACCCTGGAAAGCAGCAGGCCGTTGGTATTGGTATGATTCTTACTGATCCCCCTCATTGGAGCCGGAACTTCATCCCCAGTGCCAAGTAATTCCCCGAATTCATTCATCCCCGATCCCATCAAAGTACCTTTTTCACCTGAACCGATACCGCCGAGGCTCAGATTCGGATCCCCATTTGAGTTAGACCTCGTAGTTTCACCGTTACAGTTGAAAACGATGCCTTCACATTCTTCTTCTAACGAGGCTGCGAGGGATCCCCATACTGATTTATCGGCGTTGTTTTTCATGTTGCTTTTGGCTGGTTCGTTGTTGTCAACAATGTGAAGGAATGAGCCTTGCGCTTGCGCGAAGCTGTTCTGAGTTCTGACCGAAGTTTATGGAGGTCATAGTACGACTCAAAGAGGTCATACCATAGTGTATACAGAGGAATTAATATAGAGTCACTTCAAGTCATCCAGAAGCGCGTGACACTTGAGGCATCACTTCACAATAGACTCTTTTTTTTATACTCCGACCCAAGAATCTTGGTTTCAAAGCGTTTTGAGCGGTCATCGGCCTCCTTGCCATCCATCACAAATCACATGCTTTTTGCATGCCGACGCCGCCACAAATGATATCCATTCCACCTTGCTCTTCTGTCCCACAAACGTTCCGACATTGCTTGTCAACCTCCATCTCATGCCGTCAAGCCTCCAATTTGCTAGGTCTGAACGGTTCACAGGCCACCGACACCGCCATTCCTGAGTTACTGCAATTGACATCTATTTGGTTTGTTCTACTTCTTTCATTCGCAAAAGCGTTTTAAAACGATGGCAACGGATTCAAAATGGCAACGGTTCTTTCATTTTACGAGAATCACGAATGACATGCTATGAGATGGCAGCAGTGGCAGCCTGTCTTTGCTGTCGTGATTGTATATCTCTGTGGTCTGCGGAGAACAAGGAAGGAAATAGAGGACTCACCAAGAATTATCGACAGACGATTCCGTCGACGATTCCTCAATGCCAGTACTTTATGTGGCAGTGTCTTCAGAACGAGTGGACTTTGAGGAACCGAATTGTGTCAGTGTCCATCCTGATGTTTGCCGCCTACGTTGAAATATGTTTGTATTGTTTGCAGTGAGTAAAGGATAAGGTTACGGGGTTCAGGAAGTGCTTCAACAAAGAATCGAAATTGAATGATATTGATACAACAACACCAACAACACAAAACTGAAGCAGTAACAGAACTATCTATACAGTCGATAGAGATAAAGATCAGAATGATGGCAATCCACTGCAAATCATGTTGGCTACTGATTTGGCTGCACGCGGATTTGACCTACCCAATATATATCACGTGATTAAATTCTGATCTCTGCCCAGTGACTGTGACGGAGATACCTATGTTCGCAAAGAGGAGTGCATAGCAAACAAGCAGTTACAATAATGTGTAATGGTGTTGCTGGACATTTGTTGGAATAAGTTTACATAATAATTAAATTAGTATTGATCACGAATACAAAGCTAGAGGATTAGAGCTACGTCTCACTCTCTTTCATCCGCTACGCCAAAACCAATAAATTGTTTCAAACAAGCCCAGTAAAATTATTCCCACCAACATGCTGATATCTCCGTACATAGAATTGGCGAGTTGAAATAAGAACAAGAGGCTACGATGATTGCTGCGGTTTGGAGCAATTATTTTGTTCAAATGAGATGCATCTTTCTTCTCAAGTTACCGGCCCACAGTGTCGTCATCCTCCTTGTTATTGTCCTGAAAAGTAAAAAGAAATTATTAATGCTGGCATCATAGAGATTACTAACGAAATAATTTGAATAGTTATACTCACTTCGTCATGATCATATCTTTGTCGCCGTTATCTTAAATGATGGGAGAAAAGTTAGCAGCAGCAGAAATTTCTATACTCTGAACTATTGCAAAACTCAATACTTACACAATGGGCATTTTAACCTTACACCTTACATGTTACAAACAAAGAGACGGCCTATGAACTGTAGAAAAGGTTGTGCACATCCAATTAGCTCACTTAAACTTTGAAAGCCTTAATTCGTCAAAACAGATATCGTCACGTATTGTTAGGTGTTGTTGGAATGGCAGTAGCGGTAAACATAAGTCCTCATGGTGAGTTTGGTCTTTGGTCCAAGCAGAAGATAAACTTACCGCATCAATACCCTTCGCGTCAAAACAGATGTCAATCCATCCGCAAGCGGTACTGTAGATTTTTTAAAAGAAACAAGAGTTATCAATTCGCAGTAAATCCTCTTATAACAAATAAAGTTATCAACTCGCAGTAAATCCACTGATAACAAATAACCATACATACATGCATGCAAACGTATGGCACGGAAGCCCATCTCCTCCCAGCACACGGGTCGAGAAAGACTGTTGACGTGTGTCGGCCTCGGCCTCACTTAGATTGAATTTCAACACCACCATGGTGATTACGAACACTACTGATGATTATTTTGGTGGACAAACAACAGCTGCTGGGTAGATGAAGCGCCCATCGAAACAACGATGCTTCGTTCGGTCGATGGCCATGTGCAATTTGATGGACCGCGATGTGATCGAAAATGCTTTGAAACCAAAAAAGGAAGATTTTTTGGCGGGAACGAATAAAAAAAAGAGTCTATACCCATTAATTGCTCATCACCATCATCATATGACCCATCAACTACCCCAAAAAACAGCAAACCAAAGTTTCCCCAAAGTTGTCAAAGTTTACCAAAGTTCGTATAACAAAGTTTATCAAGGTTCAACAAGAAGAAGTTTCCAAACCCTACCCAACGGAATCGACGGACGGTCTACTTATATGTACCTAGTAGTTAGTACCTTTCATCTATGAAGCTAAACTACTTAGTACCTGAGTATGTGCCTAGTATTTTTCTTCGACGATGGTCAGAGTTTGATAAACGGTCTCATAAACTTAGATTTACTGAAGCCCAGGATTTTAGACCCCAAAAATCCGTGGCGTGTTGTTGACATTAACTACCAAAATAGTAAAATGCGCGGTTTTTGCCCACTAATCATCTTTCTGGTGGTTACCAACAGTCACGACTGAAAAGATCGTAAGTTTACCTACAACCGCATTGAGAATTGCCTTCCACCTAGTATTGCCAATCATTGATGTTTCTACAACCTGGATATCTGCAAAACCAGGTTGAGTATACCAACTTCGCAATCTTGGCTGATGATTTGTCAAAGTATGGGTCTTTGCCAGGTGTCTATTTGCCCTCGAGGCCCTTTGTATCCGTGGCAGTAGACGCTATGGGTCGCTCAACTACCGTCAATTCAACAACCTCGAACCAACTAGTAGCTGGATCGATCATTGTAAGACACATGAAGTCAATTTGTGTCTTATCTCGGCTAGCCTCTCCTTCTTTGCCTTCGTCCTCCCCGTCTATATTGCAGCTGTTATTGCAGTAAGACGGGGGGCGACAGTAATGGCAGGTGGGGGAAGAATTCGCCCGACCTGTCCCTGCTTTTCACCAGCATCTCTCCGCCATGATTTTGACATTGGCGGGTTTGTTGCCAACACTATTGCTCGCGTCCTGGTCCTTACCGTTGTCGTAGCCATTGTCGTATCCCGCCGAGACAGGAACGAAGACAATGGCCACAGCACGGCGGCCGAAGCGGAGATGGTATAAAGCAAGGGGAGAGGTGGGTCCGATGCCATGGTGACGGCTGTGACTCACAAATGTCTCACAATTATTTTGTGAGACTCACAAACGGATTTTGTGAGAAGATTTTTTGTGATTTTGTGATTCTCACACAATTTGTGATATCTCACCATTATTGTGAGAACCTCACAATTATTGTGAGAATCACAATTTTTGTGAGAATCCACAAAATTTGTGAGATTCTCACAATTCTAAACAGAAGATTGTGAGAAAATTATGAGAAACAATAGCTCAGGATGCTCAGCGAATCTAGATAAAATGAAATTAGCACAACTAATTGATTAGAGAGAAGCGAAACATCAGATATTTGTGAGAAAATACGGTCTGTTGCAGTTAAATACTAGAATGATTTTAGCACCCCAAAAACCAGCTTGGCGGCATAGCGTGGCGCACTGGAAATCAACTTTACGATAAACCACAATTAACTTCAAGCCGTACACATCATGCTGATTTTCAAAACGGCATAAAACTGGCGGCAAATTATGAACATTGCACCACTTTCCCACCTGTAGAATTGCTAGATAGAGTCTGGATTTTGCTCAGATTGAAATTCCAGGTTCTCGTTGTTTTTTTGTATTATTCGCATCTATATAGAACGGTCCAATTGGCACGCTTGAAAGTCTGTGCCACCATCCAACGGTCGATCATTCGAAGCAAAATGATGAAGCGCTACTGTGAAGCTGGCTCACGAAATGACGTCACAGAGAAAAAGATACTATGAATCGACCGTCAGTCTATGGTACCATAATCTATATGATGTGCTCTTGTTTGGTTGCATTTTTCTTTTCATATGATAACCTCCAAAAATGAAATGACAAAAGACCCATCAGTGCATGCAAAAGCAAAATGAAAATGAGTTTGATTGGTCAAAGTACGAGACTGCAATTCAACCAATGGTGTCTCAGTTTATTGTCATCACATTGGCCATCAGTGAGGTGTTGCATAGCAATTACTTTTGGCCAGATTGGCTTAAGTTGTATTTAACACTGTTGGTCGACCATCATTGGTAATTTGTTGACCCAAGAACTAAGGGAGAAGGTACTTTGATTGATTCTCACTTCCAGAAAAATATTGTGTCATAACAAGAGCTTAAGATCTCATCCATTGTCATTGCATTGTTGGTTTGTCCCAGGAGATGTGAACATACCTCCTGCCATTGTATTGGATTGTCATTGCTGTCAGTTATTCAGTGATGTTCAATGGTACCTTCAACAGTGTAGCATCAACCGTGACGAAAGAACAAAGAATTTGTCGATTATCCTTTCATTAATGGTCCTCGTTCTTGAATGATACAATGGGATCTCATCATTGTTCCATCACTGTTGGAGATGAGATTTGCTCGAAGAAGGTAACTTGGGCCGACGTGGTATCCAA
>JALLAY010002112.1:0-16003 GCA_036939635.1 Cyclotella baltica | reverse complement strand
CTCCCTTCCAGCCCGAGCGCCGGTGTATTAAATGATATTGTTACACTTCCAGATAGGGTGAATGGAGCTCTGAGGTCAGTCGGAGGAAAAAGAAGCAATGACGGCGCTAGCGGTATTTCTTCCCCGCCATTTTTGCTGGCCGCTCTGCAAATTGCCATCATGTTGGCAATGCAAGTCCATAACGCTGAAAGCTCAAGTTACTATGTTGATTTGCTTGGTGCAGCCACTCATTGGACTGACTGTGTAAGGATTCGTTTAAAGGCGAATGATTCAAGCGAACCCAACGCCAATAGCCAAGACAATCTCAACTATCTAAGCATTGAATCAGCCGAAATCCGGTGTCGTGTAAGTCAACAAAGTGACACCTTGCATAGTAGTAGTGCGGCTAAGAACACATGGGTAATACACTTTCTTGGGCTGGTATTCTACCAACTGTTTTCTGGCGAAGCGCCTGGTTCTGAATTAAAGTTGCTTGAAGCTTCACTCTGTGGTACTTGTGATGAAAGTGAAGATGATGGCGTGAGTAATCAATCTAAACACCAGTGTGGCCTGGCGTCCTCTTCATCTGATGGAAAAATGAGTTCCTGCAAAACATCTCAACATCACCTAAAAATGCTAGGCGTCCCTGGTCCATTAAGCAATTTAATCTTCAATTGCATTCAGGGTGACTTGAGTGGAAATGAAGCATATACAAAGACAATCGACATCATATCTGATTTGCAATTGATGATTGGAAATCCCTCCAAGTTTCTCTTTGACTTGGATGGAGATGAAGCTTCAAAACTTTTTCTGGAGTATAACAGAACAATCATTTCTAGAAGTCATGAGGTGGAGACCATCCTTTCTCATTATCGTAATAGTCTATCTGGACATTGTGAACTTGCCGTCATCACTGGAGACGCTGGTTCTGGCAAGTCTTGGCTGGCACAGCAGGTAGTTCGATCAATTATATCAGAGGGGGGCATTTGTATGATTGGGAAGATAGAAAAGTGTAACCAATCCATCCCGTTTAGTGCATTATCCTCGGCATTAGATCAATTCTGCGATATGATTATTCGGGAGAGGCACACTGACTGGGCCAGGTTGATGGGTTACAAATTGCAAGCTGCTTTTGGAAGAGATGCATGCTACCTGATCCAGCTGATTCCCAAATTAAGGCATATTATTGGTGATTGTACAATGTATAGTGCCAATCTCCTCCCGAGACTCAACTCAAGTAATTCTATGCAAGCTCTCTTGCTTTGTCAAATGGTGGAGGTGATATCTTTAAACTCAAATGTACCAGTGTCACTCTTCATGGACGACACTGAATGGGTGGACCAGGCCTCACTTTCCATCATTAGCCAATTACTGAAACGAGGCAACAAGAAGTTCTTTTTCCTTGGCTGTTCTCGCAATGACGAAACAAACCAAGGCAATCTATTTTGGAAAATGATTGGAATGAATAACATCAACCCAACATTTGTCCAGTTAATAAAAATGGAAGTAGGCGCCCTTAACGGAGTGATTTCAGATATGTTGTGTTTGCCCTCGAGATCAGTGAGGTCTCTGTCAGCCATTGTCCATCAAAAGACAAGGGGAAATTTGTTGTTTGTTTCCCAGATGATGCTGTCGCTTTATCGTGATGACTTGCTGTATCATGATATGAACCACAAACGATGGAAGTGGGATGAAGAATTGATTAATGCGGCGGCGTTACCAGACAGTGTGCTAATATATGCATTGTTGATAGCATCAGCAAGCTCCCATCGGATATTAAGTCAGCCCTGAACACCCTGGCAATGCTCGGCACCTCTACCAAAGCTGAGGTTCTTCAAGTTCTTGAGTCGAAGCTTGATTTGAAGCTGATCAAACCACTTGAGATGGCAGCTGTACAAGGTCTCATAACAAATCTTAATGGCTCTTTCCGTTTCACTCATAATCGGATCAAGGAAGCGTGCCGGAACCTTGTGGAGGAACAAGAACGCACTCATACACATCTCAAGTATGGTAAGTGTTTGATGAAGCACTCATTAGACACAGATGATGATGAGTTAATGCTTCTGGCCATCAACCAAATCGATCTTGGAGGTGTTTCTGCCAAGGCTAGCCAAGGCTCATCAACTTCTACTCCTAGAAATACGAAACAAATTGAATTGATTCGAGAGACTGAAGTGCTGCGTTATATATCTGGTGGTTAAAGTCATGTAGGAGACACACTATGAATCCCCCCGCAAACAAACCGTGAGTAATGGTAAAGCCCCAACACACGGCAGTCCAGTGCAAGGAAACTCAAAAATAATGATGAAGACTGATACAAGTGAATCAAGAAAAAACGGAAGAGGATGGATCAAAGAGCTTATAGTAAGCAGCTAAGAGATGGTGCCTTTTGGTTTAAGGTCCTCTGTGGTGCTGCTAGTGTTCAATATTCAATGAAAGGCTTGTGATAATTCACTTGCCTCCTCCAAGTAGTAATAGCTGTTGATTTTATGGCTATGCCAGAAAGTATCTTAGGGTACTGCAGGTTACTTTAATTAAAAACCATTACACATAAAATCATAATATCAGATGGGATACCTACTTATAATTTCTGGGAGCAAAAATAATTGTCAATCTTATCATCTTTGATATTTTTCTTCAAATTACTTTGTGTCTGAAAAAACAACCAATACAGGCGTGACACCTCTCTGCTAAACTGGCATGACAGTATAACTGGCTGCACTATCCTCGAATTAACGGCCGAACGCGCCAGAAGACAAACAAATATTTACAGCCACGGCTGCTTGGCTGCTGTTGTCATGATTGAAATGGTTCGTTATCGGTGTGTTTGATGGCTAATTGGTTAGTTGCGGGTGGCGCCGAGAGAAGCGATGGACGTGAGGTGATGTGTCAAGCGTCAAGTGCTTCTTGATGACTTCAAGTGACTATGTATTAATTCCTCTGTGTCTGTAATGACCTCCGGGGCATACTATGACTCACCTAAACTTATACTGGTGAAGCTTGAACTTATTACCTAAGTTTGCCCTAAGTTTCAAACACCAAAGTTTAGAGTCTAGTAAGTATTATAACCCTATTTGTTGTTCGCATACGATTTGGGGGACATGAGAAGAAGTGTTTTAAATGCATGGCACGACACTAGTGAGTTTGTTTGTTCAATTATTTTTTTGTTTGTATCTTACATTAATTGTTTAAAATCAATTTGGCAGAGGATGGTTGAGACAAAGAATATTAGGAGTAGGAGTGTAGATCGGGTACCATAAGTAATATCTTATTTCAATTTTCGACAATTTAATTTAATCAATATAGATATGATCTAAACTAACAATGTAACACCTATCAATGACAGGTCATCCTTCTCAATGCCATAATCTTGCAGTCAACCTGGCCAAGGAAGGGTCAGCAATTAGAAAGAAAAAGGACAGTGGAGGTAATTTTTTGTAACCATTCTTCACATTTGTTTCAACTGAAGTCCAACAATGGTTGTTTAAAACTTGTGAAATGCAGGGGGATATGGGAGGTCAGAGAGAGCTGGAGCAGAGCACCTTTCCTCTCACCATTCAACTTAATACTACAACTACCATACCAAAGGAGAAAACCATTCAGAACACAGAATGTGTGAGTCATTTTACATGATTGATGATACAATTAGTTATTTTTCAATTGACTCAAATTTTAACTAATGTTATTAAATCTTTCACAGACAACCGGTTAGCAACCGGCCAACTTACTAAGGTCGTGATGCAGTAAGGGTGTTAAATATGAAGAAAAAAGTAAGCCTGTTAATTTTAATCATATTTCATTTCCAATCATCTAGTAAAAAAGTTTTAGAACTAGCCTCCTTATTTCCCTGGCTACACACATTTCACGGGGGCCTTCACAATGAACTGTTTGACTTGTTTTGGTTGTTTCAGTACATCAGTTGTTACAGAAGAGGTTACTAAGGTCATGATGCAGTAAGAGGGTTTTAAATATACAGAAAAAAGTAAGCCTGTTATTTTTATTTTTAATCATATTTCATTTCCAATCATCTAGTAAAAAAGTTTCAGAACTAGCCTCATTATTTCCCTGGTTGCACGCATTTCACGGGGGCCTTCACAATTAACTGTTTGACTTGTTTTGGTCGTTTCAGTACATCGGTTGTTACTGAAGAGGTGGTAACAAGGGGGTTTGCTTGTAGTTGACCTTCATCTAGATTTATGAGCTACTACAATATGTTGCAGGAAGTGTGGTACCATTCTATAAATTAAAAGCGCTCAATTGCTTTTAAAAACATAAATATAAGACCACTATGACAGTGGCGGATGGTTGAGTGATTTGAGCTTATCATATGGACTTGGAGAATCAAAACGTTTTACGTCTTCTCGCAACAGAATTGTTTCTCTTAATCCATTTTCGAACAACTTCAGAGAGTGTTTGACTTCCGCATCCACACACTATATCCACAGGAATCACCCAATACTCAGTCATTGCCTCTTCCACCAACTTTGGGAGAGAAGAATCGAGTAGTTTGATTGCCATTTCGGATGAGCGTCCATGTAAATCAATGACTTGAGTGGTTTTTTTGGGCTTAGGAGATTTTTTCCTGAGCAGTAGAGTTGATTAGGATCTCCAACCAGCACATGATGAGTGGATTTACCTGCCTTGCCTTCCAGTTGAAGCCCGGTTGAAGTTGATCCCATGTTTTCAATTTGTACATCGACTGCCTTGCATTTTGAGATTCTGTTTCCTGGCTCGGATCTTTTGAGAGCTGGGGCATTTAACTCTTGTCTGAGGTTTTGAAATATTGGATATGCTTCATCAAATACTTTGGTCAACATAATTGAGTGTTCTTCCTTGTAGTCTTTGGGTGGAGTCTGGAGTACCTGACTCCTCTTGTTCTTGGAAGAGGCCTTGTGTCCAATTTTGACATCAGAGGTATTCGATGCCACAATATCAGGTGATTTCCTTTGGGATTTCAAGCTGTCATAAGGAACAGTTGCAACCTCTTCAATCATCAAAGTGTCTCCCTCTTGAAACCCTAGTTGATCCATGGTTTTCTTGGCACACGAGCTGAAAAACAGATATTTACCTTTGAGCTGAAACCTGAGGTTGCTTGCTGTGCCATAATGAGGATACAATGTCGTCCTGAAGGATGCCAATGGGTGTACCAACCACTTTTCTACACACCCAGTTGTTTTATTTACTGCCTCAATATTAAAAAACAAGATGCGTTCACTGGAGTTGGGTGGTGGTGTGATAGACCTACCACGACCATGACGTTTGCCATTTGCATATTGTCCATCGTAAATTCCACCAGTAGGATGTGCATAAAACCCTCTGCCATGCTTCCTGTCATTACGCTATTCACCAGTGTATGAAGCGCCAGTAGTAGCGTATCTTAACACACCATGACCATGCCGGAGACCGTTTACATACCCTCCCGTATAAGTGCTACCACCAGAACCAGTGAAAAACCCATAGCCATGACACACACCATCTTCCCAATCGCCAACATAACATTCTCCGTTACTGTACATAGCAACTCCATGGCCGTGGGGTATGCCTTGCAAGTTTACCTCACCTGTGTATACTGTCCCAGGTCTTGATTTGGAGAGATAAAGAGGTTGCAACGTAATTGGAGGTCATGGTGAGATCTAATGGTTGGCTGTTCCAAGAAACAGGAGGATTTTTCGTGTTGAATTGTGCTGATGTGAACCAGGTGGTAGTGCAATTTGTGGGAGGGGGTTTGCAGAAAGTGTTTGCATCGTTCTGCGAGAGCTGTTGGTCGTTGCGCTTTGGCCTTTGCGGGGTTGCATTTTGCCGTCCAAAGCCGTGAAACTTTGTGCGACGCCCGACTTGGGTGAGATGAACATGTTTTTAGGTTGTGTTTGTATGACAAGGGTCAACCGCCATGTTTGCAAGGGTTGTGGGTGAGGTTCGTTTGTGACGGGTCGCTACGGGTCGGTGGGGGCGGCGGAGGTCTGAAATCCATTGAATCGATCGGGCGGTAGTTGGAATTGATCATCAATCATCAATCGGTATGACCAAAACAACATGCAAAAAACTAAAAACACTCCCACGTATTCCTACGTGTAATATGTACCAGGATTTAAAGGTATCTTTGAGTATCATTTGCCACGTGGAAGTGAGTCAGGAGATGGGTCATCAGCAGGCCAACTGAGCAGTGATGATGAGGGTGGAGGGGAGCAAGAGATGACTATTACCATAAATTCATAAGAGGTGCTTTAAATAAAGGCCCCAATAGTGTATGTAGATGCTTTAGAACACATCAGTACCTAGTCTCTAGAATGGGTGATTTCTTGCTACAAAGGATGAAACAGACTCAAAACAGTTTGGTTTTTTGTTACTAAAAAAAAACTAAATTTCATGTTTTTGTTACTAAAAACACTAAATTTCATGGTTTTTTTTTGCTGTCTTTGAACCCCCTAAAAAGCAAAAAGTTTTTTTGAGATGCCCTATCAACAAAGGAGTGAGAGGCGGCTTTGAATTGACAAGTGACAAGGGGGCACAGATAGAGGGTGGCTAATTTTTCGACTACTATAAGTTATTCGTAAATTATCACGACTACTTTTTTAACAATGTACTTAATATACCTATGCTTATTTATTGAACGTACGATAATACAAACTCATTGGGGAAAGGTGCAAACAGGCCCATGACGCATTCACAATCATTAGTGAATAAACTTGAATAAACACAATAAATATTCATCAATACGGGAATGAAATGAGAGGAACATCAGCATAGACAGATTAAGTGGTCGTGAATTTCACAAATCACTTGGCCAAACACTTCGACAACCAACAACCGTAAACGAATGAACGACGGCCGGTATCAGCTTTTGCCGAGGCGCAATCAAGGCATTTGCTACGCTCCGCCAATGAAACAATTTAGCATCTTTTAGTACGCGAAGGCCACGATCGTTGAGGGGGACACCAGCAGCGCAAGAGACGGCTGGTGTTATCCAATCGACGAGGAACACAGTGACTAACCAAATTACTTAATACATATTACAGTTAATTAAGTAGCTGGCAGAAGACAAAAACAAAGAAACAACAATCAACCATAACAGCAATCGCAACACTAAAAAAGAATGAACAAAGAATGTCAAGCAAACCAAAGAACGAACAAGGGTGAGCATGGATCAGCTCATCGTGGGTGGGATTTTTCATGAATGCTATGATGGATGCGATGGTTTTGAATTGAATGAAGCAAGCTGCTTCCGGCGAGCACGATGATGTTGTTAGGTAAAAATGAATGGCTCTGACGGGCCAGCTAAAAGGATACTTTCAGTTGGCGCAGAAAGATACTAAGCTTCAGCAGCATCTCAATGGTGTAAGCACGATCCTGGGAAACCACATCACTCATCCTCGCACACACACCTCGCGAAAAGTGCTCATACCACCTGAACTCGCTTGGGCAGCATGTAGTTACGTATCTACCCTTTTTGGAACCTGTAGATAGAGAACAATATCTGCACCCGAGTCTGGAGATGCTTCCCACAACACTGTTAGAGTACTCCTTACTTTTCTGGCGGTGCTGAACTGGACTGTTGCCTTCTTTCTGCCTTTCTCTGTTGACCGCATGAGTAAAAGTATGGCTTCACGCATGCCCCCACGTTGATAGAGAGGGAAAGGACCCAGGGGTGGCATAGGAAGAAAACCCAAAACATCTCCATACCGATTCATAAACCTTACATTCGTCACGTGAGATGAAACGGTACCTGTTACATGTGACCAGATGGCATCTAGGGTGGCCCTAATCACCAGTGCTTCAAATGCTTGGTCCCTCACTTTCCTAGGGTCCAAATCTTCACACCTCTTATATTCTGTGACTGACAATTAGGACATTGGAAGGATGTGCATTGATGATCACCAGGCTGAGCAACTTTGAACCTTGCTTCATCATCAAGTTCGGCCAATGATGCTCCATTGAAGTCTCTGGGGAGTTTGATCTCAAAACAGTCGAGGTCATGAACTGTAAAGCAGCTAGCACACCAAGCGCCCGTGCACTTCTGGAATCGGCCTCGGGTTACTCCATAGTTGGTGCAGATAATTCCTGATTCAAACGTGACTCGTTTTTGACAACGCTGACAGGGCGTGTCCAATTTCCACCACTTTTTGGGATTCCATTCGCAGTAGCCATAGAAAGGACCTGTACATGGAAAAAAGAGATACCAACAAGCAAAGGTTCGTAAGCAAAATGTGGCCAAGCAGATCCAGGATACAAAACAAACCAAATGTCCATCTCCTTTTTGAAACGGGTCTGCCATTCTTCCCAGTAAAGTATGCATGGAATGAGCACGACATGAGTGACTTCACGACGCCTCTTCAGTTTGGATCTTGATAGCTGCTTCAAAGAAGAGCAACAGCTGGTGGTGGTGTCCACACGTGTATACCAGGAAGGTGGCCATCCCGAAACCAACCCTCCGGTGTCCATGACTCATTATAATCCTTTCCCATCCAACCCTTCAACCATGGTACGAGTGACTTCATCGCCACATCCATAGCTGACAATGACAGTGGTAGAAATGTAAGTAGGTCATAAGCTAAAGAGCTTCCAGTTTCAAAATCTCCTCGAGACCACCCATCCATTCCGGTCTCAATCATTCGGTTGCCTGATAGGTGACAAACCATAAGATAACTTCTCTAATTCGACATTTGATCTTGAGCTGAAGTACCAAAAGGAAAAGGTGCTTGGCCGCGGACAAACCTTTCAACCATATTGATTGATTGATTGAGTTCTTAGCCGGACGTTTAAATCTATACTATAACATAGATGCCGATTGCTTCACTGCCGCACCGTTCCTAAAACTGTTTTGACAAGAAGGATTCTATCCACAGTGTTATCAAGCTATAAATTTGCTCCACTATCCTTCTCCTATTCCCTAAAAAGGTGAACATTCTAGAGGGGGCTGCTCTCCTATTCCCTAAAAAGGTGAACATTCTAGAGGGGGCTGTGTTCAGTGGCCCATGATTTGTCTGTTTTTATGTTAACTTTTACCTTGGATATCCTCACACAGGCTGTATTGGAGGCACCATCAAACCAGACTAAAATTCCAATAATTCCATCATTTGTTGGGATCTCCAAAGCATCATAAACCCTATCTTTTGTCAAAATACCATTACATCAAGCATCACCGCGGTTGCACAAAGGGGAGAGGGGGGTTGCTGGGTTTAGAAGTTGAGGTTGAGGTTGAGAGGCTGGGCAGGTCTGTCATTGGTGAGTGGACGCGGGCGGTCACAAATGTCAAACGTCAAATGTCCCATAACCATAGACTCATCGCCCGTCGCCTCCCGTCGCCCATCGCTCTCATCTCTCATATCAACATCAACAACACAACAAACACAACACCACTTCAACCCTAACCGGTGCGTATTGCAATGCCTTTGTTTCCTTTCATTTGCTATGCATCTTGTTTCTCACCGTCGAGCCATTGTGTAAATTGAGCATCGGATTGGGGCCGGAGTAACAGACCAGTTACAACCTGGACCATCAACAAACACCAACCACTTGAAACCACGCCAAAAATCACCGGCATCGAGCACCAAGGTGTTGATTCTGGGGTGGGGATTCGGGGCCGACCCTGGCACGTCAATTGAAATTGCCGTGTCTGCTTTGTTTGCTTGGCGTGACGGCATGGCGTGAACCGTGAGAATTAACACTTGCAGCTACCATCATCCGGTCTGACACTTCCGCAAGAATATCAAATATCCGAATCGACGGAATCGAATGAAGCTAACTTCAGTTGATTGTCCTTTCATTGAAGTATGGGTCGAAGCCGCTCTAGCCAAACACTACCATGTAGTTGTTCTCAAACACTATTCAACAATCCTCTTACTGGAAGAATCGAAGGAGAAGGTCTTCTTGTCCAACACGGATTCGTCCTCCTCGAATGATCATATTTCGGTACACCGTAGAGAAGCATGGTTGTTCCAATTGATGAATTGCGGAGTCTTTAAGTTGCATCGTACTGAGAGAATGAGAAAAGGAGACATTGATTCTTCTCTTTGCTCAATTCCGTTCCAGAAACTGACTGCCTTTATTCAAACATTGGTTTGGTTGACTGAAAACCACACCTCCACCTATTGGACTATGATAATGATAAAATAACTCTCCTTCTTCAACAGAATCATCAGACTACTATCGATCGCAATCAAATTTCAATTTGCCTCTCACTCTCTTTTTTAAATATCCAATGGTCGTCGGAGCAAATTGGTCAAAGCAATACTAATGAAAGTGGAGCCAACGGGTTGAAACCGCCGACCAAACATCACTGTCTGTAAACGCCTAGAGGGCACAGCCATCATGAATTCCAGACCTAATCTCTGCAAGCAGGTGGTTCACCTGATTAGTTGCCTCGCGCAGATTTGAACCTCCTTTTGCGCATTCAGAATGCCATACACCCCGTCTTCCTTTGATGGTTCCATCAGGGTACTGTGTAGCTCCACCAAAACCCTCCCTGGAGGCATCACCTATGTAGTATTGAAACTGTTGCACTGAAGCTGGGCGTATGTAAACCTCTCGTGGTTGATCTGAGTCGAAACGCTCTAGTAACTGAACAATGACATGCAGCTCCAGTGTGATGGTTGTCAGCACTGCGGGTAGTTGGTGGCTGCCACTGCTGTTGATGCATCATCAGTCTCAAGCTTCTCTACTTGCTCCATGGACTCCTCCAACTGTAATGGTGTAAGCCCAGAATCATCCTGCGCTTCTATACCCAACTCTGCCTCGATTTTGCACTTCAGCCTCCATCCATTCTAGTCTCGGTTGGCTCTAAAAGCCTCAATCGCATTGAAGTATCCCTTCAGGTAACATCGCACGTCCTGGTATACCTCCGTTACATTAATACCCAGGCCTGCTATCCTTCGCAGCTCCGCCGTAGGAGCGGAGCCTGTCAGTTGCTCCTGCTCAAGGATCCACGATATTCCTGACTTGAAACGGACCCACTTCTTTGCTGTTGTAGACTTCCGGGGAAACGGCTGATCCGTGTGCATGATCTCCTATACTTTTGGTCATCCGCTTGATTCCCCAAAGAATTCATATGAGACTTGAGCCACTTCGCTGCTTTGACCGCCGGCGCATTGTCCTTACCCCTAATGCATGGGTGATCAACATAGTTCACCTCTGCTGATGACAATTCTCCATCTTCTGTGATTCTCATTACCCTGGGTAATGATGGATCCCAGCCCATTGAGGTAGGTAGGTTAGGGATAACTCTAGCATAAGCAAAGGGCACATTGCATGATTAGGTGGTCCCTTAGCCAGCTCCAGTATCCGCTGTTGCCCGACACCGGCAATATATGGAGAAGTTCGCCCACCAAAATGCAACACAGAGAAAGCTATGAAGGAGTGCTTCTCTCTGGAACCATCATTGCAGGTATCTATGATTCTCACACCAAGATATGGCCTATCCAAATGGTGAGACCGAAAATTGTGAAACTGTTGACCTACATCTATATCTGCCTGCCATGTTTTGATAAAACTGGCAGCATCTTGGGGTGTAGTCCTCGTCAGGACTGCTCAACAACAAGTAACTCTCCACCGACAGGGAGATCCACTTCACCGTTATTTCTTCTAAATCCCGGAAATCGCCAAGGATGAAAGATGGTGCCCATAAACAGGCATTGTGTCCATTGGCTTTGGAATCCCACACCACTCTGACATCATCAGCCTTTGGCACAGTGAAGCGTGGAATAATAAGCTTAATATCCTTACATCTTTCCAAATACCAATTGAATCGAATCCTAAAGATCTTTTCCCTGGTCAGAATCTCATGCTCCCGAGTCTCAGTCTGAATATTTCTCATTTGTCCCCCAAGAAGAAGGGTACCTGGTAACTGCCAGGCCTTTATGCCATCCCGAAATTCTGCTTGCCATTCTTCGGAAACTGCAGAAAAATATGCGGCTCCCTCTCACCTATTTGAAATACCTACAAGCTTTGATTCGTCTGACACAATCATGGACAGCTGGCGCATTAAACTTGTCGGCTGAATGGAGTGCAAGCCAGTTGAAGGCAGTCTTTGCATGATGATGAGCCCACCACCTAACGGTGAACCTCCTGAGTACTGAACGGGCCACGGCCTGTTTATCACTTTCCTCAGGTGTTGCCCAAATGGTTAAATCAATTTCAGCATCGTCTGGACAGGCTGCTTCTGCCCAAACCTCTGCCGACAGCTCCATGGGAGAGTATGGGATGTCTTGAGTCATCCCTGCTTGGATAGTTACCACAGGTGGAGCTTTATCATCCTCAAATGTGTCGGCTTTGGCGCTGAAAAGTGTGTGCGCAATGAGGTGTACCAGTTTTCCCGGTGGGGAATAAAATCGATGCTGCAACAAAGTCAAGGACTGCTTACGGCTTAGAGAGTGACATTCTAGCTTTCCTTCGAAGTCCCAAATAGCAAACAATTCGTGTAGTTGAATAGGTCTAATATTAATCTTGGACCCAGCTGACGACACACTTGCCGCTCGAATCCAGAAGAACCAAAACCTGGATGGCTGAATAGTGGACACAGCAGGTGCTAGCCCGTCGGCATCAAACACCCGAAGCTCCATCCCCGTCTTTCGCAACTTAACATTTCCAATAAACGGTTGACCAAAGCACGGCTCAAAATGAAACTTATCTTGTGAAACTCCCTGGGTATCGTCGAGAGATGCCTGAAGAGTCTGATGGTAGTGTTCACTTGTCGTTTAAGTATGGACAATACAGGTAAAAATGGTAGATAGTATAGAGGTAAATAGGAGTTGAACTTGGTGACACCAGGTGTCACCTCCCATCACTAGGTTGATGGGTCTTTTGCTTGACCATGATGTTTGTTGTATCATAATTTATATTAAACCATGTTGAAACCCTCCTTTTGGACTACTACATCTAGGCACCATAGCAACTGAAGAAACTACAAGGAAACGAACTACAATGACAGCGGAAACGAACACTAGAAAAGCATCCTACGATTCACCGAAGAAACGTTGAACGAGAGTGCACTGTTGGCCACCGTTGTCGCGATCAGGATACAGAAGCGATACCTTCGAGGTCAAGATTGCAGAATAAGGAACTGAAGCCGAGGTACTGGCTAGAAAGAAACTAATAGGTTGCCGAGGTACTGGCACAGAGAAAAAGATACAGCAAAGGTACAGGCTAAAGAGAAAAGCGCTATATAAATCATTTAAAACAGCCCAGGCATTGGCTAGTTGAATAGAAGCCGAGGTACTGGCATTCATCTCACAAATTGAATAAAAGCCAAGGAACAGGCAAACCAAATAGAAGCCGAGGAACAGGCAAGCGGCATAAAATACTCGAGGCTACAGTACTATCCGATCAAAAGCGACCACACAAAGATGGCAGCAGCAGCCACTGATAACTTAAGACGGTTTTTGGCAGTGTGTGGGATCGCCAACACGAGACCAATCCCAGGCAGGCAGACGATAGAGATGATCACGTCACAGCAGATGACATCAATCAGAGACTTCATTGGATTAACCCAATCTGATATTGGTAAGCTCATCAAGGCATTTAATGTGACTAACCCTAACACAGGAACGATTGGGTCCATGACCCAGAAGAAGCTTGAAGCGTTGGCGTTCTGGGTAACTGATAAAACGAAGAGACAACTGACTATCGAACTAGGCAAATGGAACGCAGCCGCGATCACTGAGGCAAGGGAGCAATCTGACATTGCAGCCGAACGAAAGAGCAATCCAGTTGTGCCCAAAGATTCAACAAGTTTGAGAATTATCTCTCGTCCTTAATTGGGGTGGATGGTACCCTGTTGTCATATGTCGTACGAAGAAACAAGCCAGCTGGATGGGATCCTGCTGTTGATGCTGTTAGCGAAGAAGAAAGATTGAAGTACCAGGTAGCTCTAAATGGAAGAGCCTTCAAAGAGGACAACAAGACCGCATGGAACAAGATATCAGAGGTGACTCTTGGAGAACCGGCATACGAGTGGATCAGGAATTTAGAAAACACACAAGACGGCTGGGTGGCCGTTAGGACCTTATGCGTGCCCACTGTGAAGGAGAGAACTTTAATGAGCTTCGCCTATCAGAGGCTGACAGGATCATGCAAAACTCCAGGTACGATAACGAGTATGTATACTCATTTGAACAGTACATGACGGATCTTCAGCAGGCATATACTGCGTATGCTCAGAATGAGCAAGCATATCCAGACCGTGAGAAGGTCAAAAGGATGGTGAATGGTATTCATGTTAACCACTTTGAAATAAATATGGCCAAGGTACATGTAGCTGATAACCATGGAGATAATTGGACGGACGCTGTAAGTTATATGACAGCAAAGGTGGCGAAGGCTTTCCCACCTAGGAAAAACGCAACTGGGCATCAGAGATATGTTCAACAGACTGACAGTCATGGACGTGGTGGCGGAAGAAATGGAATAGGTGGACGATTCAGTCGTGGAGGCAGACGATACGGCGGTCGTGGCGGCAGAGGATTCCAAGGTCGTGGCGGAAGGTATGGTGGACAAGGACGTGGGTGTGGTGATGGCAGGTATGACGGGGTTGATGACCACATTCCGAATATAATTAATGGCATAGACACATCTGATGTGTATCACAGTTTTAGCCCAGATGAGTGGCATGCAATTGGTAGAAATTGGCAGGCGAGGATTAGGGAGAAGAGAGAGTCGAGGCAAAGGAACATTTATGAGGCAAGGTGGACCAGGCCATCCAATGGTGGTGGCGCTAGAATTAATGATGCCAGTGGCAATGGCAATGGCAATGGTAATAAGGCAAATGGCAATGACGACAGAAAGCCTGATGAGGCTAGTAGCAATGGCAATGCCAAGGGCGGCAGAGCAGGCGCCGTCTCAAAGAACTCAAGACGAATAACTGTCACTCAATTATCACACCAGAACATGTCTCATGAGTGTTTGGTGTTGGCCTTAACACATCCAAACAGACTCTGGCAGTTACTACCTAGAGAGGTATTCGAAGAGGTATTCACCCACTCAACCGACGTTATCGTGTCGATCATTTAGATCTGCACCGTAATAAATTGAAAGGCCAATGGTACTTGGATCACATGGTAGCTAAGAAAAAGTCTATGAACCAGAATACCGGAGCATGGGTAAACTCAAATGGACACTTTGTTGAGGCCTATCCCATCGCTAAACGACCTGATGTCGTTTATACACTGACCGACTTTTGCAGCGATGTTGGCGTGCCGGAGAAATTGAAAACGGACCGTGCACCAGAGTTAGTTGGCAAAGGAACTGAGTTTTACAAACTAGCACGTAAGAGACACATTGACCTCACATATACTGAGCCTGAGCGAAAAAAAACCAGATATCACCGGTTGATATGGACATCAGAGAGCTCCAGAAGAGAGTATGGGGAAAAATGGTCCGCCGAAATGTGCCTGGATGGATGTGGGATTATGCCTTGTGCCATTAGGGTTAGTAGGGATGTACCCATGGTGCTGGTGACGGATATTAAACTGGTATGTTTTCTACATGCGTAAGCGCGTATGTACATTTGATACCAGGTGGTTGGGATACTAATTCCTCTGTTGCCGAACCAAAAGATACCTTTCTGTTTTCAAAAGATACCTACAAATTTACCAACAGGCGTTACCAAGAAATCTTTTTTCAAATCACAATGTCGCGCATAAAATTTTTATCTCGCAAAAAAATTTTAAAAATTTTACTTATCACAAATTTATTTTTGCATCGGAGGGAGCGACCACAGGATTTTGTACCTTTTCACATCAATATTTCAATTTGCGTCAATGACTATTCTGAAATTTTTGTCCGGTCACGACTAAGATCTCTTCTATTTTATTTTTCGGCCACGACTGAGATCTCTCGTATTTTATTTTTCAGCCACGACGAAGATCCTGTATTGATAAGTTTTCACTTCATGTTCTTTCCCATCAGGCATCGATATTTTAATTTGTGGGCACAATGAAGATCCAACCATAATAATTTTATTTTTCGGCCACGACTAAGATCTCTTTTATTTTATTTTTCGGCCACGACTAAGATCTCTTCTATTTTATTTTTC
>JALLAY010002094.1:0-10121 GCA_036939635.1 Cyclotella baltica | reverse complement strand
TTGGAAATGCAATTTGCAATAAGAAGGTAACTTGGGCTGATGTGGTATCCAAGATGCCACAGCAACAGTCACTTGAAAAGTGGCGAATCATAAATAATAGGCCACCAGTGAGAAAGGGATTGATACAATTTGACTCAACTCAAACACTTCTGTCATGAAGACTATCTCTTTAGCTTCTTTATTTTTACTACAGTGCTTTTGTACGACACGACACCATAGTACCATCTTGGGTTGTGCTCTCTCTAATTGTTATGTTGCAATTGCACATGTCCAGTATTTTTTCGTAGTGGGTGATGTTTAGATGTTCTAACAGATTCTATTTAAAGTAGTGTAATACAAAAGTATCAAAAGACATCAACTATCTCTCTAGCATTATTTTTTGCGGTACATAGTATATATATATGTTGATAAGTACGGTAAGCAAGGGTATTGAAACAAAGTTTCACATGCGCTGTGAATGCTCATATGACCTCTCGATGAGCTTTAGCATTGCTCAGAGACTCAGAGAAAATCACTTCAATGTACAAGGACAGCCCTCATTGAGCTGTGTTTAGTGCAAGTATTATATGTCCAACACTTCTTTTTTGACTCTTTGATGACGTCCATCTCAAATTGTGTTGCTATTGATGAAATAAATTCGATCCAACAATTGGAGACTGTTCACTAAATGACACTGATCATTCATAGTAAAATGTTGGCCATATCGACCTACCAAAGTCTCCCAATACTACCATCTGCACAAAAGACAGCTGTAACAGGAATCACTGTGAAGTTTGTAGTGTAGATAGGCTCCGGTGCTCGGCATCTTCCGTTCTTGTCACCGAAGTTTTACCTGTGCTCCGATCATAAGTGCCGTTGGCTTCCATGATGCCGATGCGAATGTCATTAAATCACTTTGCAAAGTAGAATATTAGTGACGTCATAACCACTCCTCTGGCACCATGGTGATGGTGTACAGACACAGGATGATAGAGTGCACAAAGCAATTAGGTAGGTAGATTTGGCATTAGGTAGTTATGTACTCTAGGCTAGGTAGGTACCTACCATACAAATCACTCGAAGAATTTATTGCTTAATGGAAAATAGGACGGCAGGTACCTTCAAATCATTGTACACAGCCAAAGGAAAAGAGTGGCTCTATCTTGATTCTTGATAAGAGTTTTAACAAACCTCTAACATAAAATGTTTATGCACAAAAGAAATGGAAGGTGAAACCTTCACCCAACCCATAACTAATCCCTCCCCCAGTCCTCGCACCTCTCACACCTCTGACCTCGATGCCTCCCTCCGCTCCTCCACCCGCTCCCTCTGCTCCTCCAACTGCTCACTAAACCTAGACAACTCCCAACGCTCCCTTATTCTAGACAACTCAATCCGTTCCTCCGGGCAAGTGGTGAGAATCAGCTAGTTCGTTAACCACATTTTGAAAATGGGTTATTTAGTCAATCACAATCATTCTCACGGTAGAATACAAATTATTAAAACATTAATGACCTCATAAAAACAGTCATCCAACACATGGTGATGGTGTACAGATTGAGATGTAGAAATTAGAAATAAAAGATGATGGAGTTGGAGTGTACTATAAGTAAAGTAATAAGTAAGGTAGGTAGAATTTGCGTATCATACCTACTACGTACGTACAGCTATGTAAGCAGGGTCCATATGCGAACCCCACACGGCCTTTCTCTGCGAATGCCGTGGCAGTTACCAAAATGACGTCGTTCCAACGTGTTTTTGCGTTTCTCAAGAGAACGGCACCAGAAAATTGTCATTCTCCATATTTAATGCGAACCTTTGACACAATTCAGTCGTGGTGTACCACATCACATTCGAATAATGACAGCGAAGACACGTTGAATACGCTGCATAAGAACTCCTCCACGTCACTGACCGTTTCGATGACGGTCATTCACATATTTCGGGACATTCCTCCACGTCATCGAACTTACTAGTGACGCTACAAACGTCATTCGATTTGTCACCACGATCGGATACGTGTTCTCCGAGATTCTTCTTGGCTGAGAACACGAGAGAAGTTGTCGCACCACCTATAATCTTGCTTTCTGGTGACGACAAGTGCGTAATTCACCAAAGAGACTGTTGAAATAGTTTGAAATGCAACTGTTTTCAAGATATTATGTTTTATCAATAACCTATTCCAACAGGTCAGTCTAAAACACCAGTCCATTGCAAAAATTGAAAATGGGACCCGACGATGGTGGGGAGCAAGTGGCATGTTGTGTATAGCTACTAACCACACAGCCAAAGCAAAGAGAGGCACTCGGATAGTAAACAAACCTCTAAACTAATGCCTATGCACAAAAGAAATGGAAGGTGAAACCTTCACCTCACCCATAACCAACCCCCGTCCTCGCACCTCCGATATCGATGCCTCCAACCGCTCTCTCCGACTAGACACATCCAACCGCTCCTCTGGCCATCTAGACACATCTCAACGCTCTCTCATTCTAGACAATTCCAACCGCTCCTCAACCTCATCCGGAGTCGGTATAGCCTCCTCCTACCTCCAAACACAAATTGAACTACAGAGGAGCTTGAATAATTGGGACGAGGGGGATGTTGAATATTTGGCACGGGTTGATAGTTTGGAGGAGCTGATGGATCACAGCGAGTGCAACGGGGGTGGGGAGTCGAATCACAGTGGTGGTATGAATGGGGAGTTGGGCGGGGGCATGGACAGTGAGCGTGGGGAGTTGGCATTTCGTCCCAGTGTGAATAATTTACAGTCTTTCAAGGGGGGTAGTCGATCTTACCCTGAAGCTCTCAGTGACGGGAAATGTAGTGAGATGAGAGGACTAGGTAGTGGCGAATATCACTCAACCCCAAACGATCTAGGCTACCTCCGCTCAAGCTTTGCTTTTGAAAACAACAGCGGTGGGGCTTTGAATATGGATGACTCTTTTGATAGTCACATTGGCGACATTTTGGAAAGCAATGAGGAATTAATGTCAGGTGTAAATGAGAGCAGGGATACGGTTCATATAGGTGATGTGGTGGAAACAAACCAAGAGAAATTCATAAGAATGCTCGCTGCACGTGATATTAGGAGGGAGACTGTGACTTCCTCCGAAGTAGAGAGCGTGGAAGATGAGGGAGAATCTGAATTGGATCGTGTTTATAGACCAAAGCCTGTGGGGAGGAAGGATACAGGATCTGTTCATTCGAGTTTTCATTCGGCTCATTATTCCAATACGGAGGAGGAGGAGGTTGGACTTGGTTGTGAGGAGGAGGATGTGGGACTTGGATGCGAGGATGAGGTGGGAGAGATGGTGCAGGAGTTTACTAATGAGATTCAGTTTGAATTAAAGGGACTGCAGGAAGGTTTGAAGAAACAGGGGTTGGATTCAGTTCATTCTTCAATGCATTCGGCTCATTATTCAAATACAGGTGAAGAGACTGAGGTATTGAAGGATAATGATGAGGAGGGAGAGAAGCTGGTTGAATTCACCAAGGAGATTCAGTTGGGAACATCGTTAGAACATCTGTCTGGCAAGTCGGGACTCGTGGATGGAACAGCACATTTGTCTGGCTACTCGGGACTTTCTGCCCATCATACAACAGAACAATCTAGTCCACACAGCAACTCCAAGGAGGGAAATATATCAAATCAATCTACCAACAAAGTTCAAGCTCAGCCTGCCAACATCCAGGAGAAGGGCAATGAAACAAATCAACAAGACACGAACAAAGTTCAGTCTAACTCAAACAGTTTCACCTTCAATGTAGCCGACCCACCATCTAAAAATCAGGACAAACCCATTGACAAATCCGAAACATCCTCCGACTGCTCCCCCTCCTCCACCGACACGCTCTTTGAATCCCGCTCTCTAACTCTTCTCAAAGGCGCCGCCAACAAACCCCAAACACGTACCCTGTCTGCCATTTCTCTAGTCTCGTTGCTTAAAATACAAAGCATTTGTGAACACGACACGCTCAAAGATGATGATGTCAAGGATATCAACTTGGAGGAGACTGTCAAGTTTGGTACGGAGCGGGATGAAAATAGTGTCATTAGTGAGCTGGGTGAAAGTTGGAATGGGAATGATGTGATGGGGGAGGAGGAGGAGTTGGATGGTGGTGAGAATGAAAATGGCAAGGATGGAAATGAAAATGTAGCAGAGGAGAATAACAGCCAAGTTGACGACAATGAAGAAGAAGGTGTAGTGAGAATAGACATTATCCCGCTCGAAGACTCCCCCACGGAACCAATGAACGGATTGGACATTTCGGAAATGTCGGATGAATATCGCGAGAAAAAGTCGACCGGGAGTTTCTTGCCCAATACCCCCTCGCTCAAAGAGCAGCAACGAGTCGAGATTCAAAATCCTCCCACCAGTCAACGTAAACGTCGAGGTTCCAGTGAGAAATCACAAAACACCAGTCCACCCACAGCCGAAGGAGAAGATTCCTCCACCTTCTTCTTCGAATCGATCAAAAGCGCCGATCACGTGACACACATGAGCGACGCCCCCGATTACGACTACAACAGTATATCGAGCGAGTCTTCCGAAAAGGCAAACGGCGATACGAAAACAACGCCGCAATATGTCCCACCCGCCGAACGGAGGAGACTCAGTCGACCACATGATTTGTCGTTGGTGCAAGATCCTCATCCTGCGTTGAAAATGGTGTCGGATGAAGTCTGTGGGTTGTTGGGACAACCAAAAGTTGAGGGGGCGAGGAAGGTTTCGAGAGGTATTATGAGTAAAGATACTGAGTTGAGGTTGAGGAAGTTGTTGAAGAAGGAGCAGGAGTTGGAGATCAAGAAGGAGAATGTTGAGAAGAAAGAGGAGAATGATGATAAGGAACAGTTGAAGGAGCAAAACGTGGAGCAAGAACAGATGGCAAAGCAAGAAGCAGGAGAGAAACAAATGAAGAAAGAGCAGAACCTAAAACCAATGCAACAAAATAAGGAAGAGCCAAGGGCGGAACAGGAACAGCAACCGCAGACGGAAGAAGTTGCTGCACCGCCAGCCCACCATGTAGACGCATCTCCGACAACATTTGAGAGTGAATCAAGTGACGACTCTCTGGCGAAGAAGAAGAAGGAAGATCTCAAGTGGGAGAAAATAAGGCGGCAGAGATTGACGAGGAGACAGACCGTCAAAAAGTTAAGTATGAAAGATGACGATGAAAATACCCTTGCCAAGAGCCTACCTTCTGCCTTAAATGCCGATGTAAATGTTGATGCAGATGAACCCAGAAATATTGAAAAGAAGAGGGATGCAGGTGCATTTAGTCAAAGCCTTCCCACGAATGTTCTTAACGCGAGTTTTGACGACTCTGACCGTGGCACAGATAGCGGAAGAGATGCAAAACCTGGGGCCTCAAATGATTGCGACTCTACTATTGGTACAGATACCGAAAGAGTTAATCACTGGGGAAGGAGACTTTCAGTATCTAGTGCAGACACTGAACGAGCAGTATTTTCAAACCAGATTAAAGAGAAACAACCACCCAAGAATTCTGGTTGTCCGATCCAACGAGTCACCAAAGAAGACGATGAAGAGAGCGTCTTTTCAGGCCTGGGTATTTCTTTAAGAAGAGGTTTACTGGGAGGCAAGACACGTAATGATTCCGAAAAGAGTGATGATTCCAATCCTCCTTCAACAACTTCAAGGCCGAAATTGTCAAGAACAAGCAGCTATCTTAATTTCTTTAACAGCAGTAGGAGTATCAACGCTGAGGATGATGGGGGGTCACACCGAGATTCAGGTTCACGTCGTCCTCGAAACTCCAGATTAGCTACGTTCCTAGGTTGGCAGCAACCTTGTCCCGAGCAAAGTGATGACGAGAAAAGCCAGGGCAGTGAGGACGAGAGTGAAGACGACGAAACAGTGGAGACATGCTGGAATAAAAATATCTTGAGTGAAGGAGAGTATTATCTTGCAATGAGTATGCTTGTTTATATGTATGCTCTTTTGAGAGAAACAGCTATGCTGGGTCATACGGTGAGCTGAATAATTTCATTTCATGCAATTAAATTTTATTTAGCTAAAGGGCCAATCCTCAACCTTTACATGTGTTACCGTCACAGGATATCACCTTTGACGAGGTAGACGTGAACTCTCACCAATCGGAGCTAGGTGAAAGCAATGCCCAGGGCATTCTAGCCAAGACCAAATCATCAGGATATATTATCCGGGTCGTATTAGATGAGCTGGAGAAGAAAGGTGCATTTGAGTCGGTGACACAGGACACAAGGTAGAGATGTATTATTCCTCCATAACATGTCATTGTGGTAGCGATTGATCTCACCATGTTTATTGTCCATAGTGTTCTGAAAGAGTTCAAGAAATGGGTAAAGAGAGACATATTATGTTCTGAAACAATTTCTTCTCCTCCAATCAATACCAAATATTCAACAGTCTTTTTTTCTGAATTTCAATTAAGGTGCATGATTCAAGATGCAAGCAACTAGACATAGCAACGGAAAGTACCATCATAGATCTCAGACGTAAAGTCGCCCGGACGAGATGGAAGCGAGCTATTTCTACAGTCAGAATTACAATTCGCCTTAAAAGGTCGTCCAACAGATTAAACTTCAATCAAAACAAACTCAGTGAACCAGCATTGAATCGACGGGCAAAGAAATTTTCTGGTCCCGGAGGCCGCTCCCTCCCAGCTGCTAGAAGCAAATCTATGTTGTGGGTCTCTAATGCCAAGTCTCAAATCATGAACAGCTTGGGGCTACCATCAGTGGATGGAGATTCAACAACTGAAAAAAATACAGATAACAAACTTGTTGGGAATGATGAAATCCAACAGATCATTGATGATGCTCTGGAGCAGCCACGGTTCTTTCGAGAAGGAAGCCTTATGAGCAACCTCATTGAGAGCGGAATTGAAGTTGTATGGTTTGGAGATCGCCATCCAAATGATGTGGTCTATGCGATCTGCTGTAATCGGAGGCAAAAGAGGGTGTCAGTTGTGTTTAGAGGTACGGTAAACTCCCACAACTGGCTCATGAATATGAAGTTTTCAATGGCAGAGCATGTGAATCCTATAACAGAGGACTACGATGGCCGAACACCAAACTTTGGACTTCACACAGGGTTCTCGCTTTATCTTTCACGTCAGAGGAAAGATGACAGTAACACTAAAATCGAAGAAATTTTCTCCATGATCGATGACATTGGCAAATCAATAGCCCCAGATGGCGACTATGAGCTCAGCATCACGGGTCACTCTCTTGGTGGTGCACTGGCAACACTGCTCTCCTTTTATGCTGCAACCTCAAGTACATTCGAGAATTTAAAGACAATACGAGTATTTACATTCGCAGCTCCTAGAGTTGGATGTCAACGGTTTCTTCATGCTTTTCAGCACCTTGAGCAGATTGGCAAAATACGCCTAGCTAGGTTCTCAAATAGACAAGATATTGTCCCATTGATTCCTTTTACTGGTGTTGATGGTTTCAAGATTGGACGACCCTACCAACATGTTGGAATGCATATTCGCCTACATGGCACATCGAATTGGGACCAGTATTGGTTGAGGAACGCGCTAGACGTCACATATCCAACACGGGGATTTTTTGTACACATGAGACGTATGTTTTTGAACAGTGTGTTTACCAACCTGAACACTTTGAAAGGTAAGCATTGTCCTCGTGAGATTTGTGCACCCATTATGGTTAAACGGCATCACCAACACACCCATTATCAGGCTATGTTAAGAACCACACATTATCAGAATACCAGAGACGAATTCATTTTGCTCTCGAATTTCGAAATGCACTTGCGAAAACCTGTAAGATGTGCTGTTGTCCTCATTCTGTTCCCTTTTCTGCTTCTCCTCATCTCACACCTTGTTTTCGCTAGCTCTTAAGTACGACAAGAAGAGGAGCCGTGTCAAGACCTTGGAGGATTACTATTTCATTAGAGGCGCAACCACAGTGACATGTACCAGACATCTAACGAAAGTTAATTTGGAGAATCGCGAAATTGACAGAAATCGGAGAAAAACTAGACGGATTATAGTTGCCCTTGTACTTCTAGCAGTGGTGGAGGGTGTTGTCTTGCTGAGGGCATTGGATGTTAGTGTGTCCTGCAAGTCAGTTCCGACTCTCCTTTATCCACTTTTATACCTATTTTGTAGGAGGGAAGAGGTTGATTTTAAATTGACAACTACTAAGGCCTCGCTGGATGTTACTCGTGCTCCATTCAAGGTTGAATCCAATGACACAGCAACACTTTTTATTGAGACTACTGCCTCACCAGATGTTCCTAATGTTCCATTGAAAGTCGAATCCAATGACACAGAAACACTTCTTATTGCGACAACGGAGGATCTTGATAACAATAGTTCCAATCCAAAACAAGAAGAAGCTGTTGAATGGTTATCTCAAATAAACATTTTTCGCCAAGCTTGCTTGGTTTGGGGGGTCAGGAGGGCACATCATGAGATCCCTCCTGATATCATTCAGCTGAGAATGGATTCCATAGACTACAGTCTCATCCTTGAAACTATTTCATTTGATGGTAGCCCTGATATTGCTGAAAAAGTGACAACTATGCTATCACAATTCGTGCGCGCTACATCATAGGGTAGAAACTTAATTAAGAAAACAGTGCTTGCTTAAATTGTGGAAGAATAAAAATTATGAATACTACCTCTTGCCAGATCAAACTATGTTTGTACTTGCGTTTCCTTTTTTCACTATCAACATTGTGAGAAAGTTTTAGAAGTGAAGCCATTAGTTGAACAGATCAACCAAGACTTCTCAGTCACGGATGAGTACAGCTGATTTTCAGGTAGGAAATGCCTAATAATTACTTCCACTTGTATGTTCTTTCATATTCAGGCCGATTCACATGCAGAAAGCTAGTCTTGCTGTATCTCAGCTATTATCTGGTCTACAACGATAGCTTTGGTGATTACGAAGTCGGTAACTTTTGTAGAGTTTAGGAGATTTTTACAGGTGTGAAGTCCCAATTAGCGGACATTGGATCGAAAAAAAGCATTACTTAGCTAGCTGAAATGAAACAATCACTATGTCGTGGATTAACAAATGAATTAATTATGAATGGTTTAATTTCTCTATAGAAAGCACAAACACAATAAGAAACACCTCGACCAGCCATCAGATCAAAATGAAGAAAGGATCTTGACACCAAAATTCTGAGAACAACTGAATACTCGGGTGAGACAATTCTCAGGGAGGACCCTTTCAGGAGCTTCCTGAGGGAACACTTGATCTCTCCTTACACTCCCTCTCAAGCTTTTCACAATATCAAAGGAGGTTGTGGAAGATTACACCTCAACCTCAAATCTACAAGTTTGTTCCAGAAACTAAAGATGATTTGGATAAATTTAACGCTGTAGATTTAGTTGTAGCTCACTCTTGAACTGTAAGTCCTTAAACTGATAGCTCCCTTTAACATCTTTTCTATCCACGACAAGCACACGCACCCTCCGAAACATGAATGTCATAGAGAGGCTACTAGGTCATTAGCACAACTGATGGAGGCAAAACAGATGGGTTGCTAGTAAAAGTATCTGTTGTGGGAAAGAAAAGGATCACGATAGAAGGTCTGATTGAATGATTCTTGGATGGTAATCATATTGTGGGATAGGATGTGTCATCCATAAACTCTTTGATGCTGAAAGCAAAACACATGTCTATGGTAGCAATACCTTTCAGATGTGCCTCCACAGCTTGCTATATCAAGATTGCAGCCGTTAAACGGAGCCACAAGACAAAAGAGACATCCATGCTCTCTATGCAAGCATAAGTGGAAAAACTGTGACCAATACTGAAGGCAAATTCAGAGGCATGCGAAGAACATAAAGACCACGTTCACCAGTTAATACTGATAGTTTGAGAGTAGAGTTATTATTCAGGAGCATATCAGACTCGAAAAAACATCATTGATTTATGGAAAACAACAATGGAAGCCACAGCTAAATGTTGGTACAACAAACATGAGATAGAGCCATGAGACACTGGGACATTTCTGCCAATCTGTAGGCCAAGATAGAAATGACAGGCAAGGCCATCAATATCCTATGAAGAGTACAGTATCAAGCTCCAAATTCTTGTGTACTATTCTTGGCACAGCACAGTCGATGGAGAAACGGCACCTGTATTTAGA
>JALLAY010002087.1:0-10727 GCA_036939635.1 Cyclotella baltica | reverse complement strand
TCTCCCCATCTGCTTGGGTTTCAGATAATGCTCTGTCAACAGCTGAGTGGCATCCTCTGTTGCAACATTCGATTTTTCTAGTTTGGTTCGTTTCGTTCGATTCGTCGTAACTCTTGAACCGTCGATGTGATCGTCTCGAACCGAGCGCCGTCTCGTTCTGGAGATTCTGAAACACCCGTCATTTGCTCGATTAGCATAAAAACTCGCGAACTTATGGGGGATTGAAGTTTGGTTGTCATTTGTAGGTGAAAATTTGGAGCGATCCAACCCTCCCTCAAAAACATCTTGTTGATTTGTTTGTGGTGGTCGCTGCTCCTCCATTGATGTTGTTACTGTTTCACCACGGTTAGGCTTCTGGTGGAAGTCCACCATGGTTGAGGTCTTTCTCTACAGAGATTCTACCCAGGAATCAGTATGAAAATTAAGTAACTTGTGGTGCTTTTTTCACTTTCACCTTTCGTGAAAAAGTACTATGCAATTGATTATTACAATTATGTCCACTAATATCATTAAATCACTACATTTAAGCTAGCGAACAACAAACAAATCACAGCCTCTGCTATGCAACATTCACACACCCAACTCCCACAAGAATTAAACCCCTTTCAAATCATTTCCAACTCAAGGGTACAAACTGAAAGATCGGGGCTCTAAATGTGACGTGCCGCGAAGCAGGTTAGCTATTTAATTGATCAAAACAAAATTGTTAGTGATGGATGACTGAAGATAATTATAAAACACAACAACCAACCTACTCACCGGGAGTTTTGACATCTATTCTCTTGCTTTAAGCGTAAATTTGACGTATTGTGTGGCTGTTTAATTGAAGGAAACAAAACTGTTAATGATAAAGGAATGAAACAACACACGACAATAAACCTACAATGAACTAACGTACCAGGGTACCAGGAGTTGGTTGGGTGTTCCTTTTGAGAATGGGATGATGTGAGGCGTCTCGTCTCATCCATTTTAACGTAGCGTGAGAAGGGATGGATGGCAGGCTGTGTTAATAAGTCATGAAGGGGGGAGCTTAAGGCCTTTATTTTTTCTTTTTCGACAATTGTTGTAGGAGGGGGTGCAGAGGTGAGTTGTAGTTAGAAGCGGCTAGGTTATTAAATTAAGCAATAGCAATAATATTTTTACTCACCATACCTGTTAATAATTCAATGTAGAAGGACCGCGTTGTCGGAGAGGGATGGGCGGGGCGGGGGAGCAACATTTGTCGTTGGTGTGTTGAGTTTTGAGAAGGTGAAGGGGATGGCTGAGCCGTGGGGGCAGCGGAGCTACATTCAGCGGTGAGGGCGGGAGAGCTACAAGCTACATTTCAGCGGTGGTCGTGGGGCCGCGGGGAGCTACATTTCAGCGGTGGGGGGAGAGGGAGCAACGTTGTTGATTTTGAATGAAGGGTCGACGGAGGCGGGCGCGCGGGGGAGCAACAACATAATTGTTGTTGGTTGTTGGTGTTGACGGATTGAGACGGCGAAGGGAGCAACATGATTGTTGCATTTGTTGTTGGTGTTGAGTGTTGATGGTTTGTCTTGTGTTTTTTTGATGATGGCTTGGGAGCGGTGATGTTGTGTAGAATTTCAATTTAAAGCAATGACAACGGATCTTGAATTAAAAGAATGTTGGATTCAAAATCTTTGACACATCTACATTAAGCTTAAATAAAAAGGACAATGTAGCCTCAAAATTAATGACTTAGAAATTAATGAGCGGGCGTCATTGAAGTTGCAATGTTGCAACATTCTCTACTTTGATGCTTATGACTTGCCACATTTTTTATGCGTGCTCTTCACGCAAGTGCGTGTTCTTCGTGCAAATGCGTGTTCTTCGCTCAAATCTTATGTTGTACCATCTGGTTTCGAAGGTCAACGTAGCAATCTGGTACAACGTTCGTGATTTCCATGTGCACGTAGGCTTTCCGACCCTGTTGTTCAAGAAAAATCGACGTTGAACACTGATTCCGATGTAAGCTATGTAAACGAAATTTTGTAAACCACGACGGGGACATGCTACAACATGTCTGGAACATGTTCATTACTACATATGAAGACATACATAGCACATATCTATGTACGCTGAGCGTGTTTTTGGGTTTACAGATGCAGTAACTACAATTAATCAGACCTCATTCCACATTTATTTTCACGACTAATCCAAAATACCATTCTTCACAGAATTTCATGCTGAATCCGATTATGATGTCAGATGTGACATCAGAACTATGATTGAAATGTCAGTTTTCGTTAGAAGTCAAACGTACTGTAGAGTACGATAGCATCCATCTATCTGGTTTCTAAAGTCAAATTTGTCTCTCTAACAGCTGACCTTATTAACATCTCACCGATACTTCTATTCTCACCTGCCATGGCTTATTATTTGTTACTACCATGTGATTTCATGTCCTACATCTATTTTTGTTGGGTCTTATCACTTGCATTAACCGCACAAGTTCTGGGCAACTCTCTAACAGGACCACTTGTGAATCTCATGATTTCTTGGCACCACCGTATTGGCCAGGACTCTGGGGCACTGGCTACAGAAGTTGGCCGGTTAGTTGGCCACACCCACCAGTGTTAAAAACCATGATCCCCAACCATAAGTGGTGCCTGTTTTGGTCACAAAGACCACAAAATGACGTCGCATCATCATCATTCTTGCTTTAATGTCTTTTCCCGACAAAAAGTCTGAACTTCTTTCTTCTTCCCCCAATTCAAACACCAATCAATTAACCCTCAAAATAAAATTACTAATTCCTACGTGATTGTATTTCTTTCAGTCGTACGTGCCGGTTGGTAGCAAGTCGTGTTCGTTCAAAATGGGATTGAGAAATAAAACCTATAAAACCATGGTGAAGGTTTTTCTTTGCCAAAAACGAAACCGACGGTCAACCATCGGACAACGACATCAAGAGGCAAAACGCCGTCCACCATGGAGTGCTCTAGACGCACAAACTCATTCAAGACTTTAAATTCCCTGCAATAGCTTCTTCGAAACGAGACTGCACCGTTCTAAATTGATCATATTGCAAAAATGAAATGGGTTCTCCTCCTTCTAACCGCAACATTGACCAAAGTAAATTCCAAATGCACCTTTTCCGACATTCTCTCCAACAACATCTCCTGTCTCCCCTCCATATCCAACGATGTCACGTACATTTCCCTCCCCTCGTTCCAAATACATCTCCAACTGTATTCAAATGAATATGATGATGAGATGTCACGCGGTGTTAAATTTGCACTTGAATATTATTTGAATTATACACTGTCGCAATTTGATGACGATGCAGATTTTGAAAGTGGGGGGTTCGGATATGCCGTCGTGAGTGATGTTGATTGGATTGGTGGGGGTGAGCCTGTTCGATTATTGCAGGAAGTGGCTACAGTTTGGAAATTGTCGGTCAAGGGTGGGGCGTTTTATAATTTATCTCCCGGTGGGTGGATTTTTAGTTCGGTTCCAACGGCGATGGAGTTGTTGAATCGAGTTCAGAGTGTGGTGGAAGAGCCTCTTGATGAAGGTGGGTTGAAGTTTGGAAGGGTTTTGGAGGAGCTATTGGCTGGTGTAGACGCCTTTCGAGAAGTGTTGGGTGTTTCCTTGGTGGAGCTAGAGACTGTCAGTCCTACCTTGCGACCTTCTGATGAACCGACACCCATGCCAGTTGCAACTGCACCCACTGATTATCCGACAAAGTATCCTATAACATTGGCTCCTTCATCCCAACCAACTAATGAGCCCACTGAGTATCCGACAAGATTCCCAATAACTGCAGCTCCATCTTCCAGGCCCACAACTATTGCTCCTACACCCAACCCTTCAACTTTGGCACCATCTCCTAATCCGACATATAGTGCTATTGGTGACGTTTTGAATAGCCCCCAACCAACAATTGGATCATCAGCAACTGCATCTCCATCGCAGACTGACGCTACGAGTCCTGGAGATATTGATGACTCCGCGTCACAAACAGATAACTACAGAAACACAAGCACAGAGCAACAGCAAGACAATATTGACAAGGCGCTACTAGATCAAGAATCGTCCACCAATAACTCCTCCAAAATCATTGCCTCTGTCACACTTGTAGGTTCTTTCTTACTGTTGGTTGCCGTATCGGGAGCATTCTTGATTAAACACCATGGCCCGAAACGTATAGAGGAAGTGAAGGAGGGGAAAGAGAATCCATTGCATAGCCTTTCAGATGAGGAATGGAATGGTTTCAAACATGGTGAACTTGGTGCATTGGCTCCTGAGTCCAATCAGATCAAGATCCAAAATGACTGTTTTGATTCAATGCTACCTTCCAATCCATCTAATCATCAGAGGGAAGTACCTCAGACACCAGATACTGAACTGCTAACTGAATTTAATAAAAGTGTAGTATCTGACTCCACTGATAAGGACCATCGTGATGAAGAAAAGTTAACAAAGGATGAAGTACAAAAAGAGCTGTTTTTAACTCCAGAAAAGGAGGCCAATGTGGGCCCTCCAGAAAATGATGTAGAATCGGATGAGTTTATAATTGTGCGTAAATCACAACACTCCTCTGCATTGGGTGACATGCCACATAACAATGACGTTGAAAGCAGTCCATTGTCTGCATACTCTCCATCCAATGAAACCCCAACTCATACTCGGCTGCCAAGCACTTCCAAATTATCATTTGTAAAACCCAACATAATTTCTCCAATGTCACTCCAACCTCGTAGACATTCATTTTCTCCTCCGAGATACCATCCTGATCCTCCAGAAAATGATGCTTCAGTGGCAACTGACAATGATTCTCTCCTCCCTAGTATTAATGATGATGCTTCCTCTGGTTCTTTCCCAGAAGTAAATTCTAGTTGGAACGAGGTAACATCCGATGTTGGCACCGATAAAAATGTTTTCAAGAGATGCATTGCCGACTGTTCTCCTTCATCATTCAAGCAATTATTACTACCAAAGCGTCACGAGGAAGACGAATTCGATGAAGGGAACGACTTGGTTGCCCGTAACGAGAATTGGTTCGACAATGCATTGTGTGGAAGAGACTATGGTGAAAAAGGTATGCGTGGGATAGATCCACAGGAAACGTCGGCAGAATTGAGCGATGGACCACCAGAATATGAAAATGACGATTGGGACTTTGATGATGTCGAGAATGACGACAATGAGGATGATAGCATTGATTATTTTGTGGTGCCTAAATTCAAAGACCCATTCTAGTGGGAGTGGGTGCATTTTATGAGCAGAATAAGTGTGCATGGTCACTTCAGTCACCTTCATTAATGTTTGTAAAAGATGCAACGAAGACTGCATGCCAATTTGTTCAAATTGAAGTACCAAGGATCTATGCCTTTGGGAACAATACATTGCGTATTTGATTTTGCCATGTTTAAGAGCTAATATTAATGTACATGTGGGTTCTTTTATATCAGGGCCAACTGAGTATTGATGATTTCTATCAGTATCACCCCTTGAACGATAGCATTGATTGATGCGCATCCCTACCTCCTGTTCTTGAAGCAGCAATAGAGGATTGTTTGACAGATGTAGTCTGCATGCCCATGCATCAATCAAGCCATGTCTTTGCTAGACAGAAATTCTTTTTTACATGATGTTATGAGGAGGAAATTTACATGACAAGAATTGAGAGTCCTAAAGGGGGCACTGATGCTGAATGCTAAAAGTCACTCTGTATTAGGTAATGACCAAACCAAAACCTTCCGTACATCTCTGATTGTCATCATTTAATCTATGGTAATACCAAATGCACTTGCAAGGCATTAGTGGCTGTTGTGATTGTCTATTTGATGCATGCCTTCACAACAGTTATTCTACTCCAAAAGGTATCCCTCCGAAGTTATTGTCTCCTCGTAGTTTCAGTGTTTGACTGGAAACATCAATATAGATAATTCAATTTAATTATTATTCTATTTTTCAGTCACTCACCAAATGTAATTCTTAAAGCCACATGGCCAGCACCAGCTACACTTTTTTTGGTAATCTAAACTATCTAATCAAAGCCCATACATCACCTGCATCTGATGGTGTAACTACCAAGGACCAGCTAGCACTTCTTTGTCATCTCTAACTTATTTTGTTGCAAGACCTTGAGATCGGGAGTATCATTCAATGACACCCTGAGTACTTCAATTTGTGTTGGTTCATATACTGATATATATGTTATCCTACCAAAGAACTTTTATCCAATGCATCATACTACATTCACCCTCAAACTCTAGTTCTATTCTACTTATCAACATTTTGATAGCATTGAACTCATTGGCATCTGTTATGCCCCCATCAGTAAATTAATGAACACTCTAATTGAGTTGATCTGTCACCCTTGACTAGCAGCACCAACATCATCCCCACAAACACCCCCAACCTTCCCCGTCAACGTAATCCACACTATGCTTGATTGTATTGATTTATGCATTTGGGTTTGAAACCTTTTCTTATAGCTGAGTACAAATCTTCTTAACACTTTTTTCTGATTTTTTTGCTTTATTTTGCTTTTCGTCTTCATTTTGTTCTGCTTAACATAGAGTTTTCTTTGAATTAGTTGGTTTAGGTCTTGAGAGTCTCATCTTAAATTCAATTCGGTATCAGTATCAACAATGTGCAATTCTCAACTTTTTCCAACCCAACTAGCCACATCACAGTGTATATCAATCTCAACCAATGTGCTACCAGTATCATCTATATCTATATCTGCCAAGTGTTTTATCATTACCCGTCTTACCACCAACACCAAATCAACTAATACTTCACATTGTACATAACCATCTAATGCTTAACTACTATTTCATGTAGAAGATCCAAGCTCACAATTCCAATCAGACCAGTAAAGCAAGGACAATCGTGGACCGATTTAAACCAATAGAATATTTTGGGGGCATGTTCCCCAGAGTGAATGGGACAGGTTGGTGACAATCTGTTGTGAAGGAAAGTGGCATCCTGCCTTGTCGGCGGATTGGTGTCTGGTTAGTAAGTAGCAAGCTAAAAAGAACTGTCCTGTTGTGTCCAGAACTGCAACAGTAACTAACAAAAATTGATAAGGTAGACATGCTTACTAAAAGTAGTTAACTGTGACTACATTGATATCAAAGAATTTATTACTTATTGTGATTCATTATGATCTTCACACTGATGTGTGGACAGAAGGAAAATCTTAGAAGCTATTATGAGTTCTTAATGGTTTTTACAGGATGCAAACAGTTTTTCCACATCTTGACGGTTGCGCAACTTTGTTACAGGTTTAGGGTCATAGTCAATCACTTTGACCTCATACTGAACTAAAACACGTGTGAACCTTGACTCACAGTCAACGCTGCCACAAACAAACAATCCTGCACTTTCCTTTGTTTGATGTCGCTCGATCACAGCTTCTAAGTTCATATCATCATTCTCACTTATTGTGAATGTTACAAAGAAACTAACGTCACACATGGTCAACGACAGGAGCCAGTTTGAAAGCAAGAAAATACATGACTCTTTTGGCAAATTTCCCACATGGCATTTGCATTTTAAATTATATTCATCAGCAATTGATTCTTTTAAAGGAATACCAGATTGTCTTTGCTCCTGGAGATGTGTTTGAAATTGTTGAATATCCTTCAAGAGGTCATGCAGATGTGAACACTTTGGCATGGTATAAGGCGAAGAAGGCAACAGCTCTTGAAGGCAAGAGTTTACCACTGTGGGGTTTTCATACAATGTTGCGTTATTGGACAGACCAAAATATTGCTCAATAGCCATTTCTGCGTCAGTTTGAGACCCGCCAAAAAGTGCAACGAGTCTTTTGTAAACTAGGACAGCACCATCACCATCAATTATATCGAGTCTCTGTAAAGAAAGCAAACGTTCCAATAGTCTCTCCCTGTACAACACTTTTGCAACAACATGGACAATGAAATCCAAAATAAATGATCTTGCATCTGATTCATGCATATTGCAGCTACGTGTCCCAAACAGCTGTATCAATAATTCATTGTATTCTGTTGAGGTAAGAGTGTCATATTCACCAAAAACTTTAACTCCATCACACCAAACTCTGAAATTATTTTGCATATTCTTAGAAAGCTCCGCCATAGCACGATTTATTTTGATAATCTCTCCACAGAATAGATCCAATGGAGAGTAACTGCTTCGCGTAAAATGATTATCATCTTGAGATTGCCAATTATATGTTTGGCACCATCCTTTTTTGACAACTCCTTTCTCCATAAGCTCTTGTTGCAATGAATACCTGGAATGGTAGTATTTGCAACGGTGTTCAGGAAGAACCAATGGAGAAGATGTCAAGTATCCTGCTTTAGGTTTGATTTCCACGCTCAATGTAACTGGATTTGCTGCCTTGTCCCCACTTGGAAATAATTGATTAAGTTTTAGTCGTGTGTGGTTCCTAAGCAAAGTTGCTTTTACAGAAGACAATCTTTTCACGACGTCTGTTGTTTGCCATGAATTTAAACGTGACTCTGGGATATTTCCAGAAGATAATGCATTTCTATAAATACCAACACAGAACCTCGCGGGCAGAAGGAGTGTACGTTGTTCGTCAAAGTAGCAGCTGCCAATAAACGGTTCAACTATCAGCGTTCGAAACCTTTCAGATATGGACGTTATGTCCTCCTCCTCGAGCCGGTCGTATTGTTCATTCGATTGCTCTGAAATTGTCGCGCCGTGAACAAAGGCAGATTGCACTGCCTGCAAAAGTGATGTCTTCTGAACTCGCAAAACTAGGCGACGGCATGTAAATATGGCATGCTTTCCGCCTTCTGAGAAGTACGTCCAATCGTCAGGCGCCGAGAGCATGGATGGAGGATTCGAAACTCAGATAGTGGATAGTGGTGATGGGTATGATTATGATTGAGAAGAAAAGTGGAGAGAGAAGTGGCGGTGGCAGGCGGTGGCGGTGGGTGCGTGGGCGGTTGAGGGCGCTGGGGGAAGTGAGGCTGCCCGCCGCGGGCCGTCGCGTGCAACCCCCCATCAGAAGGGTAGATACATCATAGATAGTAAATGACAACTATTAAATAGTAAAAAATGACTACTATACCCGCCATTGCCTATGTAGCTGCGTGTCTATCTACACGAGTGTACCAACTGCTTGTCTATCTACACGAGTGTACAAACAAGACAAGTTACGAGAGGTTAAAGTGCGCTGAAGTAATGAAGTCAATCTTAAATTAATTTAGTTTGAATTGGTGCCAGAAACGATCACTGCAACTCCCAAGGCTGCAAGTGTCATCAAGATGATAATCAGATTCAATTACACTCCTTCTGGAAGAGGAGGACCCTTGTGAAGATGTTAGGCTGATGTCGCATGCAAACAAGTCGAAAGAACTCTCAATCAATCTGCTTTGAACAAAGCGCATCATTAGATCTTCCACATTCAGAGAAGCAACCAAGGCAACCGACTTCACCCATAAGAATCTATCAAAGGATGTTACTTCCACTCCACTACGGTACTTTCCAATCTGGGAGTTCATAGCAAGAATGATAGAAGAACAGGCAATTGACGATGGTTCTTGAAGTGCTGTTGCGAAATCTCCCATTGCGAGTTCGACATGGACCTCAGCAGTCTTGATAAGTGCCTTCATCTTGCACTCTTCTTGGTTTGGCAGCAATTGCAAGAATGCATGTACGAAGTCGATGGCTGTAGGACCATTGAGCCTCCACCCTAAACCTTTCAAGATAATTAACTCCATTGAAAGGATCTCTTTTTCTCGGTACATTCCGTGGCATAGAACTTTAGTCACAAACTCTGTTTCTACCTTCATCCCGGCACAGTTTTTCATCGCGATAATGAGGCATGCGATGAAGCACAGCTGATAATTACGACGGCTCGATAGCACTTCCGCGCATTGAACAATGTTATCCGCGAGGAACCTATCTAGATAAGACACAGCAGTGATTGCAACATGTCGTTCAATCTTGCTCGCGTCGACTATGTTGTATGCCCAAGTTAGCATGGCTTTCCTTTCAAATGGCGTCACTTTGAAGAGATTTGAAGGCGTGTATTCACTGGGACTAACTTGGAAATAGTCTCTTGAAACTCTGTAAGTAGTGTTTTCTTGATTTCGCATGGTACGAATCTGATCTAATAGATGATCGTCCAGCAGCTGTAAATGTTGAGGCAACATGGCGAGTAGTTGTCTAGATTGAAAAGAAATGCTGTTGTATTCGATTCGATGATTTGGGTTTTATGACAAAGCTTCTGGGTGGGGTATGAAGCCGGTCTTCGTTCATTGAAACACTTCTGTCTTTTGCCAATCTTTTGCACGCATTCATAATTGCTAGGTAGTATTATGGTATTATTGTTTCGCAATTATTGCTTTTATGTATTGATTTGGAATATTGTGAATTTACGCTCTCAAATATTGTGCAATCGTAATCATATTACATGACCAATAATCATTTTGTACCCATTAGTACCAAATAAAAATTTTAGAAATACTAATGGGACATATTGTTTATTCACTTTTTACAGAAGTGTGTTGGGTGACTAGTTATCCTCCCATCGCTAAATAACAAAGGCCGTACTGGCCGCACCAATAATACTCTGGGGGGAATGATGATGTGTATGTGATGTGGTATGGTATGGTGTGGTGGTACTCAACGATACAATGTGGTACCGGGAATAAAAATCTTAGAAAGTTTCATGGGAGTTTGTGGGAGTTGCTTATTATTATTTATCGCTTCATTAGTAGACGAGTACGTGAAGGGATTAGGGACAAAAT
>JALLAY010002081.1:0-13484 GCA_036939635.1 Cyclotella baltica | reverse complement strand
CTTATTTATCACACATACTTACTCGCGCATGACTGAAAATTATTTACGTATGATAGTTTTATATTATGTAGATATGAATTACCTAAAAGGAAATATATATATAATGAAGAATAAATGTAAAAATTACAAGTATTAAAGGTAAGAGGACAAGCAAGGACCGAGGACAACCGCAACTATCTCACCTCTCTTCGAGGGGGGCTTCATTGATCGATCTTTATCAATGCCTGCCGGCGGCGAACTCCGTTGAGGCTCTGCTCGCCCAAATTGGCACTCTCGTCAACAATGTCATTTGTTTAATGCCGCTGCTTGTCATCTGTCTGTCATCGCTCTTAAAGCCGTAGTGTGCGAAGCGACCGGGGTACGTTTATGGGGTGTTACGTGTCAAACTCGAGTGTAACACGCCAAAAACGAAAAATCTTTGTGTCACTTGTCACTTCGCATCGTCGACGAGCGTGACCCATAAAAATTGACCTGCCCCGCCATCACCCGCCGCCCCGCTCATCACCACGTTCCATTAGCCATTCAGGGGTCAGGGGGTGCTGTGCGAAACTCATCCAAGGTTGTATGTCGAGATTGAAAGGGGGAGGGTGTTTTGGCGGATAGATTGGAGATACGGAGTGGTGGTGTTGAGAGGATGGGTGATGGTGAAGAAAAGAATGGTGTGGATGGAGAGGAGAAGATTCTTGGTGAGCTTGGGGATGAGAAGGAGGAGAGGGTGAGAATTTGGCAGAGTTGTTGCTCTTAATCTTGTTTTATTTTGATGCATATGAGAACTGTTTTCTTTTGGTTTTATTTGATTTTATTCTACTTGGCTGTGTGATAAAGTTGGGAAGATACTGAATTGCTAACAAACACCTTTGCTCTGTTATACTGACAGCCTCGATGACGAAGTTGCACGGTAAGAGACTTGACGCTATTTCATCGTACATTTCACATCAATTGGCACATTTAATCCATCACCATTAATCGTTCAGAACTGAAGCAAGAACCTGGTGAGAACTCAAAATGGGCATCACTGGCTCATCAAAAGTGTCACATAACAACAGATCGGTAACAAAGAAGGAAATCACCGAGGGTAATACTTCAAATAATGCACCGCCAAATCCTTTCAGGGAAGGTGATGATAAGCAGGCTACCGCAATGCAAACAGTTTATGATGAGGAGGAGAAAGAGGGTGATGCAGGAAATGATGGAGCCAGTGCTGATGTTAAATTTGTGTGAATACTTATTTGTAGTATTAATCAATAGTTTATCAATGATGATACTTGTGTTCAGTTCAACACGTAGGCTTCTAACCTCTTCTAACATGCATTAAGCCAAGATCTCAAACTAAAACATTTTAATGAGAAAATTGGCAGAAAACACATTATGTATTGAGAAGTATTCTTACTCTGTACCTGGACTGGGTTTGTGAGATGAATTTTGTAGGCGTGCACTTTAAGGGATTTCATGCCACTATTTAGTCAAAGAAGAGTCATGACCACCCTGATTAAATTTGTGGTATTTAAATATATCGTCTTACTTATTGCATATCAGCGTTTCAAGAAATAGGTCTTGCTTATGATTGATATCATCTTGAAGAAGCTTTAAAGAAAATGTGATTTTTGACATAGAAAACTGTTCTAGGATAGAATAATGAGCTGAACAAGATGGGATAACAAATTAAACTTTGAAGCATTTCTCTCTTTAAGTGCTTGGCCATGCAATGCTTAAGTCTCAGCAAAATTGGCAACAATTTCATTCTCAGTTTTGTGACACTGTACAGTCCTTTTTGACATTGGTGTTGCATTATTGTTCTGAAGCTCATCAAGGCTCCAATAATAAATAATTATACTCTCAGCTAATTCCAAGAAGAATGGGTCTCCATGTCCATCGCCTTGTAATACATTACGCACTAATATGTTTCATCAAACCAGCCTTTGTCATAAAAAGATACCAAACTTATGATATCAAGAAATTTAACTAGTAACTAGACTAGAAATAATTTGATTGTGGGAACGACAACCATGATAATGACGACAAAGATGACAACAATTGATAAATAGCTGAAGAGACAGCCAGTGCTTTGTTTTGGACAGCTATCATCAAAATTAGTTTGAACCTCAAAAGGCTGCATAGGGTTGGTGAAAAGTGGATTAAGCACTATTCGTCATGCTTCTGAGATCCAACACTGGTTTGAATAAGTTTGGACTAATCACATGTCAAAACCTGAGTCAGAGTAAGCAACAATTTTTACTGTTGGTGACAAGAATAGCAAATCAAAATAAAACTCTGATTGCATTGGAAGAACTCCTTAAAATCAAAAAAAGAAACACACTTGCAGCCAGCTCACACAGTATCGTATTTTTTCTTGAGTATATTTTAGTCTTAAGGATGTATGGAAACATTGAAGGTAAATATTAGAGAAACAAAAGAGCTTTTTTCTAATGAATAAACTAATCATCATCACAATGGTTCATTATGAATATGGTTCACAATTTGGGTTAATGAAGAAGCAAAAGAAACATTCCTACCTATTATTATCAATTTGCATGGATACCTGAAGTCGAAATTGTGCTGACATCAAACAAAATGACAATTTGATGCAATGTACTTGTTAAAACATCAAAAATGATAGATAGATAGATGGTCAAATGGTTTAATTAATTATTGAGTTCAATGCATTTGATCTTATACTTTCTGATCTTTCTTGCAAGCTGCAAGCCTTGTATTAATTATCTCATTTTCCTTAAACACATTCAGTAAACCACCAATTTTGATTTATGAACTGTAGCTTTTTGTGCATCACTTGTCACAACGAGAGAAATGATATTTTTATATTCAAACAATCAAGTTGTTAAAATTTAACACAATTAATAGGCACAGGGCAGTATATCTTCTCACACAAAAATCCAGATCTAATCAAACCTAATAACATCCCTTGGTTGTGATCATCGATTACCAAACCTCCAATCAATTTGGTACGTACCTAGATAACACCTACTTGATTGCTCACACATTGTGCCACTGAGATAACATGTAAATGTTTTAAAGGATCGTTTGCTTGACCAGCCAGGCTATTACCACTGCTCTATCAACTATCAAAGAAAGACTTCCCAGCATGAAAACAATCTATTTGATGATAGTTACAGGAATTGAATTGTGGTTTCATTAGAATGCACTCACCATAATGTAGCCCAGCATCTGCATTATTATGATGTTGAATAGACTGAAAAATAATTTGATGACGAAGCCTGCAGGGTTCTATAGAAATGTTGCCCATACTTAATTATTTGAATTATCTATCTGATGGATGTGGTAGTAATTCTGGGCTTACTCAGGTTTATTGTGAGTGCCAAAATTCCGTTATTTTGTTGGTTGTGATGAGTATTTATAGTAGTTGTTACATTCTTTATTTTTGCATTGCTTGCAATATTACAAGATGGGGGTATACTATCAAGGTGAGTTTTATTTAATAGTCAACCAGACATATTTATTAAATTCTGTCTCATTTATCTTTCACAAACATTCACATACTTCCCATCAAGGCTCTATCCTACTAGTCAAACATTCTTCACCCTACTTCCAATACCTATCAAATCTAAACCTAAATGACCCCACACATCACTCCATCCTCCAAAAAACGTACGCATTTATTCTAATTGCCATTAGTTTGTTGACTTTTTGTTTGAGGCATGGCGTGGATTCAGGTGTGTGGCGGCAACAGATTTTTGTGGACATGACAGATTTGAATGACAAATCATCACAGAGATTCTTGTTCGGGCATAAGTGTCTTTTCAGGATTGGCAATCATTGCAGCAAGACATCGTGATGCTTTAGGACACGTGCTTATCGTTAGCACATTTACTTGCATTAGGATCTCATGGAAAAAATGTATTTTATGCACTACTTTTATTTTGCACCGTTAACAACATAATAACACTTGTATGTTCAAAGTAGTTTTGTAAGAAGCAACCAATTGATGGCGACTATCATTGTTATGTAGCTGATAGACTACCTATGCCTTAAGAAATCACAACTGTTTTCTTTCACCCGAAAATTAAAACTTTGCCAGAGCATGCATCTTCCTAACTCCATTGCCATGCATAAGTAGCCTGCCCGGCAACACTGACGGAACCATACTACGTGGCACAAAGCAAACACCAAGGCTAAGCTGTACATAACTCATCACCATCAAGGAGTGAGAAGCAGCCGCTTGTACCTGATTGTAGATCTGACACTGCCTTATCATTTGACATCAAAATTCTACCAATCGACTCAACACGAGTAGGAATCAGAAGGTGCAACAGTGTTGAGCAGAGATAATGTCAAACGACAACAATTGTTTTAGCAAAAAGAATCTTACCAGATGAATCATCAGCAGCATATAACCATACCCTCATTGCTACGAAGAAACTCAGTGAGAATGCCCATCGGATCTTCTTCTGCGTTTGCCCTTGAGTTGAGAGTAATATGAAACATTAGTTCAATAACACATCATTCACTAACCAATACAATTGGAATTAGCATCCGGGGGTGGTTTCATGCTCTGCGACCATTCTCATTTTTATTCACACATTATCGCCGCTCTGAGCGTGATCTGATCACGAATTAATACGATTGGACATGCCTTTGCACCCGTAGCTATGCAGTTTTACCCTGTTCACGGGTATTATAAATCACAAAATGACCACCGCTGTGGCCGAAAGAAGAAATCACACGATCACACAATCTAAGCCACTCCAAAAATTCTCAAGAGCGGATTAATGAATGAACCACGGTAATTGGAGGTTTGATGTTTAGGTGAAGGATTAAAAAGTTGAACACCGAAAGCTGTCACAAATAAGATGATATATTTCCTAGAGACACATCTAGCGAATATATTTATATTCCCACAACCCACAAAATTATGAGTTGTAGGTTATTGAAAGGCTCAAAATATCGACAAGCACTAGTTTCAAGATATTTGGAAAGGTTGTGACCGAACATGAAATCAAAGTGCATGTTCTTCAAACTTATCAATATCCTAACTCTTTCACTGAGCAGGTGCAATATTGCACTTATTAGAAATAGCTCTAATTGCACATTTTCTACCATGCTATATTACACCCAGTAAGAATTATCAATTCCCATGTATGCATTAGTTTCTATGTGAAATAATGGATACCATGAAATTTTAGTAATAGATTCACTCGGATCTCATGCTTGAAGGCTTATTGAGGTTTTGTAAAAGATATTGATGCCAGGGTGATGCAAATTCTCTCGTTAATAGATAAATTCAAACTGTGAGATTACATCTACTGGTCAGTGCAGTGCTACAATAGGAATCCTCTGGCTACCAGGTACCAGATGCAATATTGTACCTGGTATTAGAATTCAATGTTGAAACTATGTGGTTTTACGTTATCAGGTGAAAAATTGGACATGACTCAAGACTCAAGTAGTAGTTTTTGGAGTTGTGATCTAAATAACAAAATGTTCACAAAATATGAGATACAACATGGGTATAAATATAGAGATATCAATGCAGTTACAATCATTGTTTGGTCAACTTTGACTGATTTCAATTGGAGGATTTAGGCAAATACAGTTTATTATTTTTCGGACCTAGCAGAAAAACATCATTATTATTAGAATTAAATCTTGCTAGATTGTTGACTTAGGCAGATTCCCTGTATTTTTCCTGTCATCATATTCTTATACATCCAGTGCATTGGCACTATGTTTCTCATAGGAACAGTACTGTCATCATCACTGACAAGAACCTGGACGATTGAAGTGACTTGAATCGCAAAAGGTGATGAAACAATATTTGCAGAAGACTCTTAACCTGATTGAAAGAGGCGGAGACATTCTCTTGCTGTATTTTCACCTTGATACATTAAAAGTAGCACAAACAAATATCATGCAAATTTGGGAAAGGGACAGAGGATGGAGTATGGAGTGATGCTATGAGGAGATGATATCTTACCTCCACTACTTCTATTTCACAAAGAAAAATGATTGAACTTCTGATAATCAAGAACAGAGGAGGGTAAACTCACTTTGGCGGAATTAACCGACGACGTTGAATATTGATGCGGTAAAATTCGCCAAAAAGTTTGAAGGCTTATTAAAATCCGTTCCTAACTGAACTTCTTAGGAAGAAAGTATGTCAAACTGGATAAGATCGGATGCTAATTGGTACATGTAAGAAGTAGAACGGCTTGTGGATCCCTCCAACTGCCATTCAAAAACGTGTAGTGCTTCCGAGGTTTGACAGTTTCCCACCCCCACCCCGCCCTCTCGGCTTCCATGGGAATAATAGTCGCCGCCCGGTGCGAGAATCCTTGAAAACTTGCCGTTATCTACTGAAGAATATTAAATGAAAATGAAGATCCTAACTGCTTTAACGGGAGCTACTCTCGCGTTGGCAAGCGCAGACACCAAGTTGTTCAAAGCCCCCCCCACAATCCAGCGTCATCTTGAAGACGAGAACGGTAATTCATACGCCTACCTCGACGATATCTCGGAATACAGCATACAGTTTTCGTCTTGCGTCCGTGTTAAGCTTCCAAATCAGTACGACGACGACCAGGCTGAAGGGAACACGAATTATTACAATGGGCGCTTCCATGCCCAATACAAAAGATATGTCACTTTTCATTTGTGTCAAAATGACGGCTCCCAGTGTAGCTGCGATGATTCAATCGAATACACCACCGACATGGGCGAGTTTTTGCAAAATTCTCTTAATTATTTTGACAACTATTGTGCCGGTGGAGATTGCAAGAATTACTACAGTGACGACGAAGATGAGAGTGCATATGTTGAATGTTCAGAAGGATACCAGGACGAAGAGGGCAACCAATATTATTATGCCCCTCAGTGTGACGAGAATTCGAATGGGGTCGTAATTGGAGTTTTCTATGACGAGGAGTGTACTATCAAAACAAAAAACTCAGCGCCTGATCTCAAATACTACAAATTCCAGACAATCCAAAATGCTTGCATGGACTGTGCTGAAGCTGGCTTCTGCAATGACCTCTACCAGGATTCCTATCACTGCCAAAATGGGAATGAAGCAAGTGGTTTGCAAGAAGACAACGGATTGAATATCTGCGGTACTGTCAAGAAGTACTTATACAATCATGACTATAGCAGTGTTAAGACAAGAAGGTCCGGAGAGAAGGCTTTCCTTAAGGTCTTCTTCTCACTGCTTGCTCTTTCTATCGTCGGAAGTGTCGTCTTCCTTTCTTACACTTACTATATTCGTCACAGGAATGGGGGAGATGGACTGCTCAACTCTGATCAACTGGAACCAAGTGCTGGGAAACTATCTTAGTAAAATTCAGAACAAGATTTCTCACTAGTTGTATGTTATGGGGAAAGTTATATTGCTATGTTTTGGATATGTTTAGGGAAAGTGCAAAGAGTCATTCAATATAAGTGTTAACTGTATTTTTAATATCGTCCAGTCTAATAATTTTATTGAGCCATAACGACACGTGCATCATACAGACAGTGAGTGATTGACGCCTGAATTCTTTAACGGTATGATCGTCAGGATGAAACGGATTGCGTAGCCAAAGGTATCGACACATGCGTGCTGCCTATCTTAGTACGACGAAGTACACAGACATACAGTTGATGGAAGAAAAATGATGATACTTGCATGTGAAAGAGAGCTGAGTGAAAATTGCCCACATCCGATGCATGATGAAAGGAACTCAGTCTTACGCATGCTTATCAATATACAGCACATGGAACCGATTTAAAGACCTAATAAAGGTGAATCAATGATTCAGTCTATTATATAGTGCGAAGTTGTTACTGAACAGTCAGCAATGCACATTACAATTAACGGCCGGGATGTATAGTAATCACCTCATAGCACGAATTATAAACAGCTAACTGCTCGAACAAATGGGAGAAAACTGAGATTTTCTTTCAGTCAGTTCCCTCAATTTGCTCTTTTGCCAATACAATCTTTTCAGCCAGAGCACCCATCACTTCACTATACGAACTCAGTAACTGATCCGTCCGCTGCGAAACAAGTGCAGCACGTTTGTTGAGGTTCGCCGCCCTGAAACAAATCTGATCAAGTCTATCAATGGCATCAGGATCAACAGCAACATTGTATCTCTCAGAAGAAACAATAGGACAATTAACAACTTTTGACTCGTTGCTCTCCGAAGCTTTTATTCCAGCAGAAGTTAAATCACGTATCTTCGCCAAAAGTTCCATATCCCTTTTCATTGATTCGCAAGACGCAAGAATTTCCATTCGGCGATATAGTAAGGGTGCACTTGAAGCTCCCGCCACAGTTGGACCTGCAAGCGGTGACATATCCAACTCCTTCAATAAACGATCAATGGTACGGAAATCTTCATGGAGTGCCAATCGCTTTGATGCATCGGTTGCGTCTGACGCTCTGGCTGAGGATGGGGCGGGAGGTCTACGGTCTGTTTCCTGGCGGATAAGATTATTGACGAGTGAGCTCAGATCCGAGCTGGGGGCGAGTTTATTATCAGGTTGGGACGGTGACACCCCGAGCTTTGATTCGAGTTGGACCAGACGGGACTCTAATTGATCTAGCGTTTGGGGCGGGGCGGCCGGTGTTGTGCTCATGGTGTTGATGAGTGATGAGTGTTGATGAAAAAGAGGAGGAAATGATATCGATGCTCGATGACGGGCAACGGGCAACCTCGAGCGCCCCCGATCGCCCTGCCTCATCCCAACCTAACTAAAAACCAAAAAAACCCCGACAATGGGATTTAGCGATCAGCGATCTTTCTTCTCGCCCACATGATCTGACGCACATTTGGCGCGAGAGTTTCCACGAGTGACGTGTTTTTGTGGGAAAAATACCGATTCGCTGAATTGGAAATTGTGCTCTCGTATGGCACCTCCTCGCTCGTACATACTTGCACCTTGCATCTCTCATTGCATCTATCGAGCACATACAGCCGCAACCCTCCCACCGCCGAGCGAGCAACGACCATGATCATTCAATCGTTGTCTCTGCTGCATCTCGTGGCGCTCCCGGTCGCTGCCGCTTCGTCCGCAAGTCCTGACAGGAAACTTCCTCCTCTCCATCCCAAATTCCATGCCCATCTGAAATGTCCCTACGCTGATCAATGGCTGACAAAAGGTCCGGAGCAAGCTGCGGCTGATTTAGGATTAGGTAGAAATCTGATTCCCACTCGTAATGGCGTCAGACGCCGTGTTCTTCAGGGAACCGTAATGGGAAGTTGCACTTACACCAATCCCTTTTCAGGTGACTCTTGTACTGAGTTTCGTGGCAACGGCTGGACGATTGACGCTATGGCCGAACGTTGCAGTCAAGAATCATCGAGTACCTTTGTTGAAGGAGAAGCATGTGCATCCAACGAGAATACTGCGGGATATTGCGTAAAGTCTGTGGCGGATGACACATATGAATACAGCTTGTTGACTTTGTCATCTATGGCTGACTGCTCTGGGAATGAAATGGCATGTGAAACGTTTGTTGGTGGGTCGTTCATTGCAGGTGCTGCATGTGGTGCCGAAGATGATGAAGAAGGTGGTGTAGCAGGGAACCCATTTGATTTTACAGCTACCGAGAGCGAACCAAGCAAATGTGGCATCGCACCAGGAGCTATTGGCGCCGCCCATCAGAATGCTTTCTCCCCCGGTGCGTAGCCGTCATGTTGTGTTCTATTCCTTACTTCTATCGCTTCAACATAATATTCTCTAATCGTATATCTTACTTCATCCTAGGATACAGTGATTCTTGCCCTGACACTCCCGCCCAAGGATCACCATACATGTGGCCTCTGAAATGGGCCGCTGACTATGAAACTTTTAATATGGCGTTTGGCAATGATGAAGGTAAGTCACCAATGTTCATTGGACGTAATTGTTTTTTTTTACATACTGCTCATATCTTCCACTTCTTCCAGTTGTATTTGAAGCTCGGGGTAGAACTTTCTACAGGTTAGATAAGAATTGGAAGCGCAGTGATACGACCTATCAGCTAGGAGAACTTCGTACAGTTGGTCAAGGGCCGTGCAGCGATGTAGACGAGACTTGGGAAGACATGGGTCTGAAGGCTTGCCGTAAGAACCAAACTGATGGAACTGTGACAACAATGCTCCACAAAGGCAACATGATGTACTTCATCAGTTGGAAGAATGATATCACTGTTGAGCCAGGCGAGACCGATGCCACTAAAATTGAAGAGTGCTCCGCAATCAACTTGCAGATAATTGGCAACATACGTCCTGACTGGTTCTTGGACAAGAGAGGAGACTCGACAGATGTCCAATACCTTGGAAATCAACATGTCTTCTACAAAGACAGTATTCCCAAACTGGTTAAGCAATGGAGAAAAAAGGATTTTGCAAGCCAGTACTTTACCATGTCTATGATGGAGAATAATCCAAGTAAAATGCATGACAATACAACAGAAACAAAACCCGAAGACTCTATCAAATGGCCACTGATATTAAACATTCCAGGTGAAGGCTTTGGTGATGACATGTTACAGGTAAGCAATATCACCAGTGTTGATATTTCTCATATACAAATCCTATACACTCTTACCCAACTTTTTGTCACCTAGCGATATTCGAATCATGCATTGCTTAGTGACGAACATGATGATTTGTTCATGTTAGTAGAAAACTACCAAGAGATCGGTGGAACTTGCCCTGAATTCAGTACTGGTCATGATGTTGGCCCGCCTACTCAGGAAATTCATATTCCCAGCAATTTGGAAATTGACCCTAAAAGTTGGTTTTCAAACGAGATCACGTTTTCTCCCATCTGGGAACCTGTCGCCACTAACACTGACGCCAGTTCATCATCATATACTGGTCCGTCATTCATGGGAATCACTGAGGTCTCTGATCGAGTGACTATTGAGTCATGTTGGGATGAAAGCAACAACGTGATTGACTTAACTGTTCATTACTTTGACATTGAACCCACATCGGCTGGAACCTTGCCATGGATAGCCCTTGGTTCTCGCTCATCTGAAGTATGCACAATGACACCGCCTGAAGGAGGCAATACTCCAATGATCCTCATCACTCATTCCTCTGCTGATTCTGCTCCTCTTTCTTACCGGGGCGAACTTGTACCTGAAGCCAAAACCATGACGCAAGATTCTTTTGCTTCAATTTATCGTTCATTGGTCCTTCTCAATGAGACTGTTGGTTATTCAAGTGTTTCAGTCAGCGCACCTATGGTTAACTTTGCTTCTGCTGAAAGATCTTCAGTTGCAGATGATGATACCGTCACTCTGAGTTTCAAGCAAGAAGTTGAGGGACAACCTGGTGTTATGTATTTCACCTATGCCATTGGTGCTCAATCAGAGTTGGGAATTCATGTCACTCGTGTCTGTTTTGAGGTATCGAATTTTCCAAAGTGCGTAGCATCTTCGAATGTAGCAGACGTCCCTGATACAGATGAGGGTGTTTCAGTGGGCATTGGTGATCTTTTGCTTTCTGAGAGCAAAGAAAAGGTATCAACGAGAAGTGATACTGTAGAATCTGGAGGATGCATTACATCTCTTGCACTTCCTATCTTGACTGCTCTTCTTACAGCAGCCTTGGTGGCGCTTTAAACATTTTCCCCCTATTTGTTGAGAACATTATTTGCTAAGAAGTATGGTATATGCCTATCTAAGATACAAGTGCCTCTACTCCTGACTATTAAACTAACCATCAACATTAGTATAACCTTGTGTGATTTTTTGATTATCAATGTCTGTGTAAGTTGTTGTAAGACAAAAAAAATGCACAGGTCAGATTTTCTGCTATAGGACACGATACTATTGATACAAAACAATTGGTACATCTGATACCACTTTATGTTCCAAAGATACCATGAAGTGTGGACTATGCCAATCCACTCTTATGCTACTCCAAAACATGTGACAATGTATCAATATGGTAACTGCAGTCAAATTGTCAGTATCTGAGGGAAGAAGAAGCCATGATGTGCAGTCATTATCCAAAGCAATCAAGGACAGATAAATTCTGGAACTGAACATCAAGAATACGTCCAGAAATTAATGATGGTACCCAGGGGTACAACGAAACAGATTCACAATCATCTTCATCTGCTATATGTTCTTGAGGTGGACAACCTCTATTGCCACCCAGCAACATTCCCAATCGAGAGCCTGCAATCCCATAAAGTGTGCTGTTTTAGATTCAGTTAGCTAAACTTCTTATTACAGCAGCTTTGCTGGCGCTTTAAAAATGATCCCTATTGGTGGAGAAAATTGTTTTTCAATAAGTATGGCATATGCCTATCTAAGATACAATTAACTCTACTCCTGACTATCAAACTAATCATCAACATCAACCTGGTACTCCCAATTGGGAGCCCACAATGCATTGAAGCATGTCTTTTCAGATTCAGTTGGCGAAACTGAATCCAATTCTGGACATTGGGTGTCTAATGGCAAAGAAAGGCATCAGTGGCTGGCTTATGGATACAAAGAAACACATGTTTGAAGGAAAATGTTAAGAAATAAATTTGACTGTAAAAAAGGTGAGGTGAACTAGCTCTCTTTCGTCAAGGTGAAGACTTCCTCAAGACCTCCAGAGCACGTACGTCAAGGTTGACCTGTAATGTGTAGAAACTGAATTGCTCTAGCTCCAATTCCAATGACACAACTTGTACCAAGAGAGAAACGGCTAAAACTTTTGTCAACACCCAAGGATTCAAAAACAAAAAATTTGGGATCCCAATCAAAATCTTTTCCAACCTTTTGATTTCCAATCTGGCAAGCAGTAACAACAAAATAAGTCTTCGGATTCAACTGATGTCATAGAATATCAAGAATTGAGTTCTTGTATCAAAAGCTCCACTTGCAAGATAACATATTCAAATCGTACTCACTTGCTACACCAAAGCAAGTGTCGAGTATCTTGAGTCAATTCTTTGTGCGTGAGAGTTTCATTGCTTTTACATAAAAGGTACAAGATGGAATTGGCGGCTGTAAGATTAGGCAAGGAATGGAACTGTCGTGAAGCTGTGGCAACATCTGAAGCCCGATCCACTTGTTAATGGAACCAGATATGATGGAGCCAATGAATAACGAATGATCAGTCAGTCAATTTTGAAGCTACACGGCAGCATCAACACCCTAACTTGTTGATCAATAAAAAACATCATAGATGAATTAACATAACTTGATAATCAGTACTTTTACTTAGCTTTAATTCACTGGAACCCAGGATGTGGGAACTAAACGGTAAAGAACACTAGATAAAGTAGTGGATAGTAAAGTAGTCTTTGGAGTTAAATTGTTTGGTTATGAAAATTATACTGTTCAAATCTCTTGTCTACGATATAGCTTTAAGGTGAAAAGTAGTTCAAGTTGAGCTATCCAAAGATGTGGATACAAAACAATGGATACATCTGACTACCTTCTAATGTTACAAGGGGGACACTCGTGTCCCGGCAGATAATGGGTAATGTGTTTTAGTTTAAGTGTAGTACCTTCTATAAAAACGCAGTTATCAGAA
>JALLAY010002075.1:0-10050 GCA_036939635.1 Cyclotella baltica | reverse complement strand
ATCTAAATGAGGCCGGTCATAGACGGTCATCGATGTCTAGAGCTGATGTGTATTTTTTACTCTATTGCCTGTTGAAGGTCAGGGAAACAAGGATAAAAAGCTGTGAATTTGTATTTTATCCTCATCAGGCTATCAATGGCTTCAATTGTGTTTTTAAAACACTAAATTATACTATTAACTATCAAGAGAATATAATTATTTGTTTTAGTAAACAATTACTTTACAATCAAACACCTTCAATTGATTTTAAAAATGTTATGGAAATAAGCATTTAAACAATATTCAGCGACTAAAATTGTTGAGTTTGTTGATTTGTTTTTTCATTGTGATACGTTGCATAATCCCTCCCAGATTCATCAATGTATTGTGGTATATGTGCTCTGAGTTATGCCCTGATTGATTGTCGTGTTTAATGATTGAAAAATTGGTGGTATTATGTGCAGCTCTTCGGTTGTGTGATTAGCTTGCCATATCATATGATGGGTTGTCACTTTGTTTCCATTGATATTAATTTGCCGTTTTCTCCCCGCGGGTTCGACCGACCCATTTTTTCTGTCTCCAAAGATGTTGGTCCCAATGGTATGATAATGCCCAACAAAAAAGATAATGAACCGATGGCTGATTGTCGGGTCACTTTTATTCGAGGGGAAGGGCGGTCTCTGGATTGTCCTGCTCTGTGTAAGAAGTATGGTGTCAGAGGGCATCCGCGGCCTTTGGCGGACGAGTTGCCATAGTCCCCTTGTTTGTGGTGGTGAGTTGGTGGTTTTGGCTGCGCCCATCGGGGCAAAACCTGCTCTTTTTTACCGTGTAGATCAGGCACAGTTGCATCAGCGGCGGTGACGGCGGTGGTAAACCAGCAGCGACGAGGGTTCTAAGGTGAGCTGTTCGATTCTTTTAATGTTAACGATGTTCACGTTTGCTCTTTCGATTGTTTGATCAAGTTAAGTGTGGGAAAGAGAGCGAATGGCAATCTATTGCTTAAATTACAGTCGATAGGTCCGAAAAGGATCCAACATCACGTAACGGCTTAAAAGATTAAATTTGCAATTTCTAATCTTTTCCCATTTTCTTGTCTTTTTGCAAAATCTTATCCAAACGGCTTAGATTTTGCAAAAAGCTTAAATATTGTTTTCTCAGTAAATTTTATACTAATTCCTACGTAGTAAGGCTTAGATTCTGCAAAAAGCTTAAATTACAATTTTTAAGCTTTTTACAGAATCTAATCTTTCTACAATATTCTATCCATTTTGGTGGAAACGTCCGAAAAATGCGCTTTGTATTTAAGCCGATTTAAGCCAAGTCTCTTCAAAGCAACTCACACCTTTTCTCGCCTGATCGACCATCATCGACCACAACAACCAAACGGCAACGACAAACGACAAACGACTTCATTCCTAATCGCCACTTGACCGCATCCGCGTCCATTTCACCTGTGCACCCCCACCACCAATAGAGTATGTACCTAATAAAATAAATCGCACCGGCCAGCCCCTGTCAACCACCCGCATATCAATCACGAGACCACCAATAGCCACCAATTCTGCGCCGTATCCGTAAAAATACTGACGTGAAGAATTACAGGAATCTAACACAGCCCATTTGCCCTCAAGCAACCCTCCATGACTGATGGTTCCAACGCAAAAAAACAGCATACGACATACCTTTTCACCGATTCTCTTGTCTCCTGCTGGTAAGTTGTGTTTCTCATGAACATGGCTGTAATAATGATTTTCTGAATGATCTTGTTTTATTTCTTTTCAACATTTCTAGTACTTCGTACTTCTTTTACAATGGGGGGAGATAAGCTTTGAACTTACGAGTTTTTTTTTTCTGCAGCGGCTATTGAAGTGGGGGACCAGTAGTGGCGTGCAAAGGTAGTCACGTTTCTATGTGCAGCTGATATTTGCCTAGCTTTTGACGTCAATGCAACAATGAACTAGTGATGTTACAATATTGGCTTGTGAATGGGATAATATGCATTATTCACACAACAAATCAAAAGTATTTTTAAGACCAATCAACAATCCACTGGTGTATTTTAACCTCGTTTAGAATCAATAATATGGTTTATCAAATTAGAATTATATTTGTCAACATCCTTTGCTTAAATTAGAGAAAAGAAGTAATAATTTAGCATACATTTTGATGAATATTAGCAATAAAAAAGTGCTTAAATGCTTAGATTTTGTTATTCTGTCCTATTTCCCTGACCTTCAATGGTATTAAGTCATTTAATTAAAAACAGTCAGTAGCGACACGAAGTAAAGACACCCTCTTGGGCGTATGAGTTGAAACCATCTTTTTGATAGATATCTTATATTAATTCCGAATAGAACAAAAAGTATCTTCGATAAAACCCGCTGCTTATACACTGGCGTTTACGGTACTTTCCTATCATTCTTTCTGGCCTTGTCCACAAGAAGGGCCATGCAGTAACAACTGAGCTCCCAATAACATTTCTTTTCAATCTCATTGGCCAACTCAGCTTATATTGGCCACTGGACCCCATGTTGGGGCAATCTGCATTTTGGAAATTCCTTTATCCAAGCCATGGGCACGGTTATTGATTTCAATGACAACCTCATTGATTGCCTAGCCTTGGATTTCCCGCCCTTCCCCTTGAAGTTTAGACATGCTTATCTAGACACACCCTCTGTGGCGACCAGTTGTAAATCATGGCATAGATCAGCATCAGGATCTCCTCACTGATCTAAAGCACATGGAGTAGATTGTGGCAACTGTACATGCCCACCCTAAGTTGTCTCACAAGAAAAAGGTAAATTTCACCCAACCAATCAACCAAGCGGCGATCTCTCGCGTTATTGCCCGGATAAGGTGTTGCCTAATGCGTCTCCCAGAGACGAGCTGACTAATTTCCTAGAGTTGGCAGGGAAAGGCCAAGATGCTAATGATGATGAGTAAGTCTGACATGATCCATTTGTCAGTGCTTGAGATAATCTCCTTAGCATATTACTCTGGGAATAGTTGGAATCGTTAGGACACACTGTTGATGTGTATGCAATTGTACTCCTGTCTTTACCTCATCTTTCCCATCCGTGGTTTCTCTTATCTTATTATTAGTAGTGATACATCAGTTGAGTTTAAGCTTGGTCAGCAACCTGCCTTGAGCTTGCTTCTTTCCTACTCCTCTCCCTAGTCGGGCTGTCAACAATACTTGGACTCACGCAATTTATAGCTGCTCACATTTTCCAACTAGGTCACTCTCATTCAGAGAGCTCCGCTTCTAGCACTTGTTCATGCTCAAGTAGCGTTGAAGACTCTTTGTTGCTAGACCTGCCTCAGCGTTACGGAGTAGCTGGTGTACCTCCAATCCAAGTGTACAAGTCAGATCACAGTATGGAGTGAGGACAACAGCCCTGGACCAATCCAACCAATTGCCAAATGTATTCGTAGATGATCATGGTTACCCCGATCATTATCAGTCTCAAGAATACAACATGGAGGTGTGCTCTGTTCTTGGTAAGCAGCGTCATCCCGACAGGTCTCTGGAGGATATCCATACTGAATTCAATGTCATATATGAAAAATGAACAACTCGCTTCCCTTTTGAAAAAGTATTTGTGTGTCTTTCATAATACTAGCCTCTTTATTCCGGTCAAGGACTATGAAGGTGTCATGGACATAGACTCAGTCACACCAACGACTATCAAAGGTATCAACTAAGGGACCAGAGAAACTCCCATAATGCGTGAATGTGTGGCCAAGCTTGAGAAACTTGGACACATTTCTTCAATATTTTGTGAAGAACCTTGGCTTTCCAAAGCCCTTCTTGCCCCCAAAACTGCACCAGGAGCATGCACATAATATAGCAGATTTCATCTGGCACTTTTGTGTCAATTGTATTCCACTTAATGAAGTCACCAGGATCATTGCTTATTTCATCCCTCTTTGTGACAATGCCATCAACTTTGCCTTTTGCAACTCTACTTTCTTCTGGATAATGAATGCCCCTCAAGGGTACCACCAGCTTAGAGTCGCCCAGGACTCTAGTGAAAAATGGGCCTTTTAATAAGGCCCAGATTCTTCAGATGCAATCAAATGGACATGGAACGTTATGCCATTTGTCCTTATTAACGGTCCTGCTATTTTCATTGAATTTATGCACATCATGGATAGTACCTGGAAAGCTTTAGCAGTTACACATTGCATCACTATTGATCAAATCATTAACACTCGTTGTCGATGATTTAATGAGTTACATCATGACAATTAAGCTTTCATTCCATCATTTGGAATGTCAACTGTTAGTGTGCTGTTCTCAAAACCTCTCTCTCAAACTCAAGAAATGTCACTGGTTTCCTCCCCATCTTGAGTTTTTATTTTTAGGTATTGGTGTTGCCTTATAAGGTGATGCTGAGCAGGAAATTGGAGATTATGAGTTCCTTACAAAGTACCCGACACTATCTGTCTACCCTGTGTCTTTTGGCTGCTGTTGCACTTGTGGCAATGAAGTGTGTCTCCATTCCCATTTAGGTGAAGGATTTGCTGGCAACTGGGCAACAAACAAATGTTGCTACATGATATGGGACATGAAATTTACCTGCATGACAGATTGATATGCACTAAGGTTTGTTTTATCTTACCATGGGCCAAATATGGTTGTCTTATGCTTGCAAATGTGTCTCATGTGTTGGGACTTTGACATTCACCATCGAATCAATGAACTCATGATTGTCCCTAACTACTGAAGTCACTTGGCATGTGATCTGTGTTTCGATCCCTTCTTAAAGGAATACATTCAAGGGTGCTAGCCCTCAAGCAAAATAACCCAGCTGTCCCTTCCTTGCCAGTTCAACGTAACAACATTCCTGGATACAGAACCAAATGTACTGCTGCCACTGACTCCAGAGCGGTTACATCTGACATTCATGTGATAAATTTAATTGTCAAATTATAGGTTGATGAGACTACCAATGCAACTATTGGCTTGCATCATGTCTCCATTCCATTTGGCTCATTTTCCTCCGATATCAATTGAGCAAACCTCTATAACCATGACATGGTGATAGCAGCCTGGCCATCACCCAGTTTTATTGGATGGTATACTCATTTTATGACGAAAACTTCATGCCATCTATTTCTGCTAAGAAACTACCGTTTGTCATCATATTAACGGCAGATTGTTCCTCCAAAGGAACATTGTATTGCTTGCATCCCAAATCTAGTCATGCACAAGTGGTCTTATCCTAAACTGCTAATGTTTTCGGACACTACTTTGGCATTGAGTACAGACATGAACATGACACCTTTGTCAGACCTATTTCACCCTTTGAGTTCACAAAGTGCTTCAACCTGCCCCATGCTTTGACTTACAGGTCCAGCCATTCCAACAACACTTAATGCATGGGTGCTGTCATTCCAGCAATCACATCTGCTTACATATTTCAAGTGTTGCACTCGTGGTTTAGTTGACATTCGTGATGCTAACCTGCAGCTACTTGAACCTAGTCACATCCATGCTCCAGCATCTCATTGCAATATATTCATTAACGGTACCATTGGTACCTAACAGTACCATTGGTACCCATTTATCGAGAATGCACATGCATGAGTTAAAGACTACGAAGCAGATCCATCTACATCTCATATCCTTGCTATCACTCATTATCCGGGAAATGTGCCACTCTCCAAAGTTCATTCCTCCTTGTGAATGCCCTTGCACCAAAGTCTGCTAATGCTCTAGAATGATATGATCATTCTTCCTGAGCCATTGGGTAAGGGCTCCTCCTCGTATTGCAAATTGAGGCTCGTCTTAGCCTCTCTACAACCTAAAATACACATGCAGAGTTGAGATGTAGATAAAATACAATGCAACAGTCAATCTTAGTCAATATCCTATTTTAGTACCTATGTAGCTAATTACTTTACTCAATAGTATTTTGCCTGCAATATCTTTTTTATTGTGGCAATGTTAAGTATGAAGTAAAAAAAGACTTTCGGTGGAACAATCCCGGTCTCTACTGTTGGTGTTTACTCAAACTAATCATTAGCATCGTACCATGTATACCATGTACCTCCGCGTACTGATACTTGGATACTTCCGACAATAAGAAACAAGTTTACCTATGAGCATTTTTACAGCCAATAAGTTTTGAGTTACTTGAGAGTAAAATGGTTTTTTCATCACATTTATCCTTATATGACACTAACTACATCATTCAAAATATCATGGATATCTCTCTTCTCTCTGTTACTTTGATCAGGCAACGCCAGTAGAAAATGGCCACATACTATCATTTGGACCAAGACTAGCATATCTTAAAGTATGTACATAAGCACACCCAGTCAAAAATGATTTGAGATGATCTGGTAGTGAATCCATGGTTTCTTTTCCTTTGTTGAAAACTGCCTCTCAGTCCTGATGGGGAGTTTACTTTTGGCAATGAAAGCATCCACCAGGTCACTTGATTCCATCCCCAGACTCTTTGTTAAAGTTGACTCTTCAGGACCCATATCATGCACATCATTTCTTTGAAATACACCGGAACTCTGTGTCAAAGTCGACTCTGCAAGAACCGTATCATGCAGAGCATCATCTTGAAATAAATCACCGAGACCCAAACTCGAATTAAATTCGTCGTCTTCGTTTCCTTCTCTTGTCTTGCGCCATAAATCATTCAAACTGAGAGGTTTGGTGTGACGTGGCATTTTGATTTTGGGCATATGTAAACAAATGAGACTTATCTCTCCATTTATCATGTCGGTGGAGTAGAATGCTGCTTCGCTGTTAAAGAAATCTTCCAGCTTTGATTCGAGATCATCCTCGTTGAGTAAATTTCGGGACTTCTTGTTCCCGTCAAATTCCTCTTCCTCTTCAAATAGTTCTTCATAAAGTGAGGTTTCGTCGCTGTCTTCATTGATTTGTACTGAGCTGCTTTGGTAATCAACTTTGGATGGGAAAGGATCCGACGAATTGATTTTCAATTTAGATGTCAGCCGTTTCAATTCCTTTGTCTTCGATGGAAGGTTGTAAGAGGCGGAGCAAAACATGGTTTCGAATTTCATACTTAAGGGTACGAATGTGGCAAAGCTTGTTCACACAATTTATGAGCACAGTTGTCGACACTCTGTCGACGGTAAAAATCATTCTCCGATGTGACTGCCGCTTCGGTCCAACGACATACTGTACGATATCGAGTATATCTAGTCAACGTGTAGTCTTTTGCTTGATCGTGATCGAGCATCATTAAGATGTTTTGTTCGTGAACTGCTGTTGAAAAAGTTCTCTACGGAGATGTAATATATAAGTAGATATTTAAAAAGGTAAATTAAGGTGAAGTATTCCGATGTACTTAATAATATTCATAACGGTTTCATTGTGGATTCAAAATGATGATATAAAACGATTGTAGATGGTCATCGTCGTCAATTTATTCTTCGAACATTATTCGTTGGTTTGGTCGTGATCGAGTTATCTTTGTGGACCAAAAATGCATTTGTCCTGACATTTAGACCGCAAATAATGGGTATCCATTTGGATACCCTTCGAATCCACACCCTCGACGATCAGATCACGACCAAGGAGAATCTTAATACGATCAAACTTCTTTTCATCACGATTTGCAGCAACCCAAAACTGCGACCAAAATTGACCAAAATGTGAATTTGGACGGAAGTTTTGGTTGGAAGCTGGACCGGAGAAGTGAGCAGTTATCATTCGATTCAGTAACAAACCGAACTTTTCTCTCACAACCAATGTTTTCTGTTGCTCATCCAGTGAACTACGGATTATGGTTTGGAATATTAATTGTTCCTGGAATTTCAACGGACTTAATTCTGTGAGAGAATTGTGAGGATCACAAAAATTGTGAGTTTCTCACAATTTGGGAGCTGTTCACAGATAATCTTTTGTGAGAAAGTCATCGTCGTCTCACAAACCTCTCACAAAAAGCATGAATTGAAGCGGCCAGACCGACCGACCGACTAACGGCGGGCCGAAGTTGACACATCAATTGAATTGACAAAGTAGATAAATAAACTAAAAAAATGAAGTGAATTCCCCCAGGTAATACGATTTAATTATTGTTTCTATTATAAGATAGGTAAATGACTTACTTTCTGGACTTCTAGCATCTTAATTGCGACCTTTAATTGCATTGTTCCAAGTGAGGGGCCCCGTCACTTTCATTTTTCACTTCTACGACATACAGGGCAATCCAAAAAATACTTCTGCATTTTAAGGGGTTTCACATGACCAAAAAACACATATTGATATTTTTTGCTGCAGAAACTATCATTCTCTATTGGGAGAAATAGAGTCTCCCTGAGCCTTCTATGGCCATTTTTAGTGCAAGAACAATCAATAACACTCTCGGATGTAATTTAAACTATACAATTTCTGCAAAGAATGTTTTTTGCATTAAATATGTGTAGAAATGATCATAAGAGGTCTCTTGGGACAGAGTAGTATGCAGTGACAATGAGCAAGACAGTTCCATACAACTATTGAATTGCATAGTTGAGAGTTGATTCTTTGTTCTATTTATTTTTATTGTAATGCAAGTGTACAGTGACCTATTTCATAAGCAATAGAGTGGATGGATGGATGGCTGATTGTTTATCCCTTCCTCACTCCGTGCTAACCAGAGACTCATCCATCCTGATGGCCTTAGGCGCTTCCACGTGGCTTTCCCGCCACAAAATCTTGGTACAAAATGTATGTAGTAATACATAGGATGCATATAATACATTCATTGGTATTTTCCGGAGTTTTGACTGGTGAAATAGGAACGGGACATATGTCTTTCATTCCGAGATAAGAGAGATCCACCCACTCTGTTCGTTTGCTGACTGAGACAAACAAGATCCCGCCTTCCATCGTTGATTCAATTTGCCAATCATTAACACGAGGTTTTCACGTCAAGTTTTCACCTCTCTCCCTTGTGGGGATTTATTTACAGCATGGGGCAAGCACTAAAATTAGGTGTGCAAGTTTTTGAGGTTGATTCATATCTAGAGTTTATTGTTCTGTGAGTACAACGTAATAAATTAGTACTCGTTACAAACTATTACATAGACATCAGAGTCTTCATACGCCAAGGGTCTTAAACAAACAGCATCATAGTCAGAGGCTACCTGAGAGAGCAGCTCTCTACTTCTAGGGCCACTCCGGGGAAATAAGGGTTATTTAAGGCCTTTAAGCTCCTGCTTGATCAGGAGAAAACTAAATGCTGCTACCAATGGTCCCTCTGGTCTACACTATTTCATCTCTCACTCAGCCTTGAAGCCCCCCTTGCGGCCGTTAGAGCCATTAGCCAGTAAGCTTTATCTTCCCCTGATGAAGTATCTAATCAAATTAAGTTAATATCCAACAAGTACATATGCTCATCTTGCAAACCATTCCCGTCAATTTTTACCTCTAACTCCTTCATCATCTCCCTTCCACCTCGTGACGATGTCACCACTATTGTATCATGATCATGCACTTGCACATTCTGATAGAGCCACAAACCATATGTAACTTCGAGCAATTTAGATACAAGCCCTTGTCCCCACTTAACCAGAGTTAGTCCTGATTTGTCATGAAACCAGGGCTTGTTGCTGAACTGTTATTAGTTTGCTTTAGCTCATACCCTCCAGCGAATTGTGTCTATCAATTTGGATATCTCCTTGTATGGTCCCGACCGTCCCACCACAATATGTCTCATCAACGTCCCTCTTCAACCATATGCATATTCCAACAAATATCTCTGCAATTGTTGAAATGTTTTGTAATCGACAGTCAATTAATTGTAGTGTGCCAAATGTAATCGATGTTTGTGTAACTGTAACTTTGAATTTATGCGCTAATGAATTAATGAACAAAATGAAATTGTGAGGTCCAAATGTACAGTCGTGTACTTGTCAGTCTTCTCATCATGGTTCTTTAGATATCAGTATCACTCATAGAGAATCTTGGATGATGTAGGAGTTCCTATCAAGTGCATGACAACAGAGAATGGTCCACGGATCAGAGATCCTACAATCCCATAAGTAAATTGTGTCACAAATCGATATCTTTCGATATACTCCAGTCGTGACCTTATCCCA
>JALLAY010001995.1:0-16551 GCA_036939635.1 Cyclotella baltica | reverse complement strand
GTTCAATAAGAACGAGCCCTTTTACTTTTACCATGGTGGAATGTTTCACGATGGCGTAAGACACTAAGTGTTTCATCTTCTCCAAATTTCTCTGCAACATAACCGAATCTACAAGCTTAGGTAATCTACCTTCCACAACTGTCCCTTCATGATGGTTGGATTGCACTCCATCCCGGCCGGGAGTGCATCTTTCCTATTACCCAACTGACGTGCCAGCTCCTCCACCAAATCAAATTGATAGTACTGGCATCCTTGGTGCATTTAACAGCAACAAGAAAAGGTACAGTACAGTACAGTCACTCCAGGCAACTAATAGTGTAAAATCGGTGGTCTAGATTATAGTTCCTAGGTTGGGGAAAATCATCACATGTCAGCAAGACTTATATTAATGATGTCATTGATTCACTCTCTCCCAATAAGCTCATCCTCTCAGTTCTTCAAATGATTTGCATCTGTTTGCCACTGGCGACAACTCATTGTGAAGAATACATGCATCTGTCTTTGAAATCACTCTCCTTATGAGTACTCTACATCAAACCCATGTTCGAAGACTCATACACTTCATATCTTTTGACTGTCTGCTGTCTTGAAAAATAGCACACACTTTACCAAGACAGCTCAATCTCACCGTGCATAGGCTCAGCGGCAGCAACACATACAACCCAGATTTGCATAGCACAGAAAAAAATTATCTCACCTCAAATTATTTTGTTTCTCCACTGCTCTTGTCAATGTTATTGCTGCCTTTAAAAACATAGTATTTACGGCTGCCATTATAAGCGCCACTAATGTCAAGATTATATTGTCGCAGTTATATTAAGGACTGCTCTTGCTGTTCCTGTTAGGTTTGCAAAAGATACACCCTTAAAATTGTATGCTCACCTTGCGAGGGCATCGGGATGAAGTTCTTAGATGCTTCGTTTGACCTGACCTGTAATTCTGACCCCTTTGAGCACAGCCTGGACCCTGCTCACTGCTATTGCTGATGGTTCCCACTCTTGCTACTGTTGTTGCAACTGGCTCCTTCTGTTGCCGTTGCTGCCGCAAGTGGATCTCTCTCTCACTGTTGCTGCTGTGAGTGACTCGCTCTCTTTCTCTCTCTTGTTGTTGTTGTTAGTGGCTCTTGCTGTTGCTGTGCTACGACTGGCTCCCCATCTTGCTATTGCTGCGATGACTGAATCCGGCTATTCTGTCATTGCTGCTGATTCGTGATTCAACATGGACCACCACCAAGCAAAGGCTAAACCTAAACAAAGATAACCAGTTTTCACTTACCTTTGCCCCACCAACTTCTTGATTGAATTTTGGCTGCTTTCTCTCATTTCACTGCCGCCCTCCTCTTCATACTCAAGTTCTCCCGCCGTCCTGGTCTTGTTGTCCGTGATGGTGTCTTGGTCTTGACGTTGTCGCTCTGTGTTAAGCAACATCTACCTAAAACACCAACAAACCTGCTGCACAATGACATCGAGGTTGCTGCCCAAAAAAAGCATGAGAAGACTTCAGATCTCAGCCGGGCAGTACTAAAGTCTTCCTCTGTGCATCACCCAAATCAACTTCGGTGGAGAGTTGAGAAAATGTGACGCATCATGTTATATGTAGACTTCTAGCAGCAAATCATTTATTTTCTATCTAATTTTTTTGCTCCTGTTACATTTATTATGTAGTTGTTGGACAATTAATTAGATAAATGAGGAGAGGAAGCAACACATAATGTCATGGTCTGCATTATAATATTTAACGAATCTTATCCCTAAGCCCAATAATGTTGTCCGGATTAAGAAAAGTATTCCTCTGATGCACCAGTTTCATCAGAATTCATGCGCGTAATAATTTCCTCTCCACTCAACTTAACCAGGACATCCGTCACTGAAGATGCATCGTCAACATAAAAAGAGGCATTGGTTGGTTTTTTACCAACAGCTACGTTGAAAGCATATGTGTTTTCGTTGTCGCCAGAGAATTTTGCTACAGACTGGACAATAAAGGAAGGATAGAATTGACAGCATGATCAAACAGACCAAGACAAGTACAAAAATAGAAGACAAGAGGTCAACCACGTACCATAAACATCTTCTCATCAGCAATATCATCACCCATACACAACACAAAGTCCACTCCACCATTTCGAGCATGCACATCTTCCAAAATCTTCTTGACAATATGTCCCTTGTTTAGTTTGCGTGGAACCACCTCGACGATACCTTTTAATGCCACAAACCGAACATCAAATGCTTGCAGAGCCTCAGACAACTCCAACACCAGGTGAGAAGCCTGGAGTGAACCCCATTCTGGATCACAGGAGTAATAGGACCAGCCTATGCTTGAATGGGTGAGTTTAACGAAGGACCCATTGGATCTGGCGGTGAATTTGGAAATGATGGGCATGGCAGCCTAAAAGATAATCAAAGCACTTGTTATTAAGATTCAATCCATGTAGACAAGTTGAACGCTCCAGTTATAGACACATACCTTTTGGACCGCCTGCCAATCAACACCAAAGTTAAGATAAGTCCATTTGCGATCCATCCCACCAGGATCTGCAAAACATGCCCCATTACTCGCAGCCAGCCCAAGTCCAGCAATATCTCCAACGGCCACCTCCAGATTCTGTTGCGAGTCACCTGAAACAACATACACTGTATTGTTTGGATCTTTGCACAATTTACCCAACGCCTTTGCCGCAATGTGTGACGGTTTGAAACCTGAAGTACCAAGAATTTCTCGCTTTAGATACTTTCCAGCTGGCTCTTTCACAACCAGAGTTCCATTGAAGTCAATAATGATGACTCTCTTACGTGACATCTTGTACGCCGATTCAAGGGATGGAAGGTCAAGCTTTTCGATTGACAACTCATGCTCCAGTGATTCAGGCGAACTACCAACTGCTTCTCTCTTACTAGAATCTTCCTGCGTGGCATCATTCAAGTCCCGCAAGACATTTCGGGTCCACAATCCGGAAGGACACGTCGATACAAAATCAATATCACGACCTCTCCTTGCATCACGTTCACTCAATGTCATGGAGAGAGCCGAGTCGATAGAAGTTACACTCTCTTGGACATCCCAGGGGTTGACTCGTAAGGCTCCATTAAGGATGGAGCTGACGGCGGCGAATTCAGAGGCAATTACAACGCCAGGACTGATGGGTTCTTTACGTGCATATACGAATTCAAGTGGACACAAGTTCAACCCTTCACGAATGGGCATGTGCATTAAGACTTGGGAAGATGTCCAAATGGCAAGACGCTGGTCGATTGGGAGGACACTGCCAACTTGTTCTTCGTAATCAATGACTGCAGGGTATTTCAATGACATCAATACCTATGCTTTGATGCAAACATGAAATCTCTAGAAGCAACTCATACTCACCTTCATCTCCGAATCTAGCCTTGATCTAAAAAAGACATTACATAAACATTCAAAAATTGATTTCACAACAAACACATGAACCGCACAAAACACGTACCCGCTGCACCAACCCCCGAACCTCCCTCAACGTATCCGCCTCATCCACCCTCCTATTCCCCGGAATCAAACACCTCTGCAACAAAACAACCTTCCCCTGCCAAACGGGATAATCCGTCAACAACCTCTCAAACGCTTCCAATTTTAACGAAATTCCCGACAATCGCTGAGCCACGTCAATCCCCGCTATGATGGTTCGATCTCCGTGTTTTTGTTGTAGTGCCTCAGCGTCGGATTTGACACTGGGAAACTCGAGTAAAGCATCAATGATATCAGTTTCGACACTGACATTGCTCACGGTTACCAGCACTTTAGTACCGCGGTGTTGCACGCCAATGAGACCGCCTACGAGACTTTCGTGTGATAGTCCCAGAATACGTTTGGCAGCGTTGAGGAAATGACGTGCGTGATCAAAAGCGTGAAAGCCAATAACATCAGCATTCAGCATCCCCTCCAACAATCCCTGTCCGTGTTCCAATTCCCGAAAGACTTGAGAGGTGGGAAACGGTACGTGAAAGAAGAATACGATTTTAACCACTTCCTTCTTGTTGGTGGGTGACAACGGGGGATCTTTTACGGCCGTGGCAGTTCCCGACTCGTTTCGTGCCTCGCGTAGCATTCGGGGCACTAGTGCTAAATGATAGTCGTGGACCCAGACGATATCGTTACTGGAGACGAGGGAGGCGACTACTTCGCTAAATCGTTGGTTTACGGTTTGGTAGGCTTCCCACCATCTGTCTAGACGTCCCTGCATGTATTAAAGTCGTTATAAAGTCAATATTTAGCTCTGCACAAGCAACCAGTGCCAAATTTACACACAACACAAATGAATAAACACTACATCTAAAGCAACATACCTGATCCCAATCACTCCTCAACTTCTCCCCCCTACTACCCTCACCAACACCAAAACTCCCACTCCTCTTCCTCTCCCTAGCCTCCGCCGCCGCCAGCGCACAAGCCTGCACCGGATCACCCCCCCTCACACTCCTCTGCCTCTGTCCCCACCCATTCGTTGCCAAATCCAACAAGTCCACGTTATGAAACGATGGCCACAAAACTTGTTTACAAAAACCTAGGTACATGAATTCCACTGTGGATGAATATTGTTCTTCGGTGAAGAAGATGGGGATGCAGTCCATCTCGGATAGGACTGCGGTTATTGCCTCCCGTTCGGAAGAGGATTGAAGTAATTCCTGTGGGATATTGGATACGGTCCCTACCCATACGGTTTTTCGCGTGGAGGATACAGATTGGATTTCGGATTTGGCAATTAGGGATTCGGACCAGCATGCCGTCCATTCCCCAGAGGGAGATTTGGTTAGGATAACCGGAAGGTGGTAGCATACTATGTAGATGGATTCACGTTGGGTATCAATGGGGTCTTGGTCTTCTTGTTCATCAGTTTGGGTTTTGGTGGGCGACTTTTCTTCAAGAGAGTTCCAATAGTTTTCAAAAGAATCATCTTGACCGTTGTTCCACGTATCCATTATTTCAACCTCGTCAGAGTCCAAACTTCTAGTGCGGTAGGGTAAAGCGCTGACCGCCTCCCATGTCAGTGCTACCGAGGGTCGTTCGGATGTCATGGAGGAGAAGGAGGCCGTGCTTACCGGTGCACTGGGTGGTTCTTGATGTTGCGTAGTGGGGGGTAGGACTATTGGATTTCCTTGTGAGTCGAAGAGACTGTGTGTTCGTTTGTGATGGGATTTGTACTCTGGTTTGTGCTCCTCCCCTTCTGATGGTTTGTCATCATCTTTACTGTCTTCATCATCTTGTTCCCCCCTGGTCCTGTCGGGATTCTCATAAAGCACAGGAGGATAAACCCATCCCTTCTCCTCCACCTCATAATCTGCATTCAACTCATCATCATCATCAACATCACCAATCTCACTCCCCGGCGGAGTAGTCCCAACAGTATTCCTCCCACTCATATCATCACTCCCCACCGTACCAATGGCGTCCATATCAATCCCCGCTCCGGGCGTTACAGCCACATACCGATAGCGATGCAAGCATGCCCCAGAGCCGTCAATGACTACCACGGGACGTTTTGTTTTCCATATAGGATATGTGGAGGGGGTAGTGTACATTTCAATCGTATTGTGTAACAATCGATTATGTAATTTAGACAACGTGTCGTCTGCTGTAAACACTTGGGAATTGACAGAGCGATCATCGGATAGAGAATCGAGGTGGTCGGAGTTTAGTGCGTCGGTGTGGGGAGGGGGAGGACGGAGTGTGGAGGTTATGCGGAGGGTTGTGCCGTGGGGGAGGGGGGCGTGGCATGAAAAGTGGAGGCGGTGGATGCGGCCTTGGTGGCGGTTCATTGTTGATTTGTTGAGACAGGGGGTAGAGGGTTTTGCGTTTGGACGAGGAGCGTTGGTCTATGGGTTTGTTATGGATGCCATGATGTGGTTGAAGAGGCGTCAAGTGAGAAAGTCGGAATAGAGATAACGGCGTGTTTAAGTGTAATTTTGGTCCATTTTGCAAAGTTCAAAAATCAAAATCAGCATTGTAATTTTTTAAAAAAACCTTCTATGGAACACTTTAGAACGCATTCTTGTCAGGTTTCATTTTGAATTCCATCATCGCTGCAGAAATTGAAAATCAACTTTCTGCAGCGATGACGGAATTCAAAAGAATGCAATGGAACGTCGATCGCAAAGAAACCCATCACCTCCCATCATCCACCATCGCCATCACCCATCACCATCATCAACGATCCGTCAATCCGCTTTCAGAGCTAGCCGGCCATCTCCGGCCATCGAAACGAATGGCCGCTCTTGAATTGACGATTGAACCTTCTCGATGTCCGTCGTTTGGTTCAATCGAATTGAAACTAGGGAGGCCTCTGCAAGTTCGATTCAATCGAATCGCTCACTCGCACGCCTCCATTCGATTGCTGGTTGATTGTCGATTGATTGTTTGTTTTCCTTCTTCCTTCCCCTGCCTTTCATTTGATTGTCTGCATTCGTTTTCATCGTCGACTGAAATGAAAAGTGCCCGTCCGTCATTGACAATTGAAACGAATGGCGTCAACCCATTCCCATTCAATTTCAATCGTCAACTGCACGGACGGACGGTGTCTGCACGTTGGATTCAATTGACGCTTGGATCAAAAGTACAGACGAACCGAAATGATGTCCACCCGATTCATCAACATGGGTGGATGTCTTTTGTTTCAGTACGAATTGAAACAAAAGGCATCCACCCGCGCTGTTCCTTTGCCGATGAAACAAGGGATTCGATCATTGAGACATTTCAAATTTCAATCATACTTTTGAATTTTGCACTTCGCTATTTTAGAATTTACACATAAACAGGCTCGAGCAACTGCAAGGTTCAAAAGTCAAAATAATGCGAAATTCCAAGGAAATTCAGAGGACGACTTTTGATTTTTGAAGTTTGTGAGGAGGAGTGGATTTGCACTTAAACACACTCTAAGAATCACAATTTATGGGTCATAGTTGTGTCAGTCAAGGATCACAATCTATGGGTTAGTGGATTAAAGCATCACACTATGCAATGTATGGGCGTTTTAACGTCATTAAGGTACGACTTGATGAGCACGGGATGTTAATTTATGTCTCTCCTTCATTGCCACTGTTTTCAAAGAAAGGAGTTACTCTTCTAATGTTCAAACGTTCTGAACGCGACCAACGTTGAACCCTAATTGTACCATTAGTATGAACTTTAGTAATGGTATATGGGCCTTCATATCGGCTCTCAAACTTATGCAGGACTCCATATTTACGTATGAGGATCTTCTCTCCTACAATGAAATCATGATCATATCTGCCTTCATTTTCTCTCATGGCACTGAGACCAGTTTTTGTGTTCGTCTGTATTCCCTTATTTTATTCCAGTCAGCTACAACGAGGATATTAAATATCATGTCCCTTCCAAATATAGCTGCGCCTGGTATTGACCTTAGCACAGTATGATGGGTACATCTTATTGCCCATGCTACATTATCTTAGCACAGTATGATGGGTACATCTTATTGCCCAAGCTACATTACATATAAATTCTGAAACACCATCTGCTGTGACTGTCTCTGACATGTCTATTTCAGAAATACACAATATGTTCCCAATAACTTGATGGACATATTCCAAAATAGCAATGGCTTGAGGTTTCTTGATCGTGGTTGGCTTGCCTTTTGAGCTATAAGTCTTTATTAAGGCTCGAAAGTAGAGTTTGAACTCACTTCCATTGTCATCGATGACATATCTAGAATGTGTATGTTGGCAAGATGATGTGAAGCTAATTCCGATATTTGTCATAATTAATGTGAATCTGTGTGTGTGCGAATTTGTTCGACATCTATGAGGAAAGTTACGCATCCAAAAAAGAAAGAAAAGGTGCATGGAGCCTGTTAAATTATAACATGTTGAATTTGTTACGGACGTATTTACATACAGAGATCGTGTTTTTTGGTTTACTGATGTCCCACCTAGGTGTCTTGTTTATACTAGCACAGTTTTGAATTGAGTCTCTAACAACACCACCGACATGGCCAGCATTTGTGCCCTGCATCTTACCGACCATGGTATCCAGAGATGCCTGACGAATACACTTGGCATACAACACATCCTGATCTGATCTTGAATTTGGTAATCTGCCTTCCAAATTCAGCATCCAACACCTTTTACACTGACACAAGCTAATCACATGCGCACCACGCTTTCCCTTGCTTAGTCTAGTTTTCCTTTGCTCTTGCCTTATCCACTCATTGCCGTCAACTGCATGAAAAACTACCACTGGAAACGACCCTGTCCCACGGCATGTGTAACATTCAACATGTCGCACCCTCCTTGGGAGTTTGAGAAGATTGTGCAAACTTTGTCAGTTCCACCAACAGCGGTGCTTGTTTGAGACACCAAGGCCCACGAGATGAGAAAAGAAGAATGACACTCACCCAAAGGAGTTCAAACATGTCAGATGGCAAAAAAGAAGCTCCAAAAGGAACAACAAATTTCAAGTCAGACACTTTATGAAACAAATGTCACCATCTGGGAGCCATCAGCCAAGTGACAATAATGACATGAATATATCTAAGTGCCTGTTTGTTTGCAGTGTTCTTTTAACAATTCTTCCAGAATGACATCCACTACAGCAGGGGGAGGAGCCCACAAATGCACGTCTCATGGGATGGAACCCGAAAACATTAGCATCGGGCTCACCACTGATAATTCCATGGCCCCCAACGAACCGCTGCTCTGACATCAAAGGTAGCAAGTCCTCTTTTATGGTCGATGATCGAATCCACTCCAACAACAGGGGGTAGAGAGTGATTGCCGACTTGTCGAAGTCAATGAAAGGCAACATATCCTTGCCTGCATTACTCCTTCAAGCAGGATCCCTCTAGAGCACCTGCCAGTTCCCTGGGCACTCATTCACTTGCCAGAAGCATGAATCATGAGGATTATGATCTGAAACTTGATGATAGGCATAGTCCTTAAGATGTGGAATGCTACAAATGAACAGAGTAGCAGCTCAAATGGCATGATGATGTGCTTACAAGGCAGCTGTAGGTTGCAAGAGATACCTCTAGTCTCACAAGATAGGCAGCATCGGATTCAAGCGTCTCGCAAGCATTTAATTCATATCAATAGTTCAGCAAATCAATTGACTTCAAGCATCTCATGAAATTGGAGTATTTGTCAATATTTCCTACTTAATATTTATGCAGTTCACTAACAATTCAAACAAATGGTATAAGTGTAATCACAGTTGAAGTATAAAACTATTTCAACAAGCATTCAGCTCTCTCTAAATTGCCAACAAAAATTAACCAGCCACTAAAACTCTTGCAGCTCATCATCCGGATCTCTCTCCCAATAACTCAGGGAGACATCAACCTCACCAGTCTCTGTGGATGTAAATGTTGTATCTGTTAATAAATCGTCCGAACGTTTGCTTAAAATGTCAATCGCCAAGTCATCCACATCATTTTCAATCTGTAACAAAGTTCTCATCTGGTCACAGAACAAGTTCAAGCCACAGCCTTCTGGGATTACTTGGACTTGTCTTTTGTTTGCAGGAATTGATAAGTTTGACACTTGATGGAATTCAGCAATTGACCTTTCCAACATTGCACACATGACTTTAATAACTTGTTTTTGTCGAACCAAAACCTCCCTGTTCACATCTGATGCAATCAACTTGGAAGCAATTTGCATGTCTATCATTGTATTATGCATTTCATCTGTAAAAGTCTTGATTAGTTCCAACAATTTCACACGATCGGGAGTGGATGCCTCATGAAAATGTATCAGAACCTCTTCTATTCTATCCAGCTCCTCGTAGAAATCATTTTCGCACTGCAATACCCCTCCTTCTATGACCGCACTTTCATTAATTACATTGCGAGATATTCGGGATTGCATCTCTTTAATCTCCTCCATCTTATTTCGTAATCCCGTTTGTACATCAATCAACCCCCTACAAATATCATTCTGCACATTATCCACTCCATCTCCAATGCAATCGACTATATTCGTTTCATTTTGAACCTGAACATTCTTTCTTCTTCTCCTCCATTTATCATTGCTCTCCTTCTCACCACTCGTCCAAAACAGACTCCTTAATACCCCCACTTTCTCATTTAATTCCTCAATTTCTTCTTCTAGATTTAATGCAAAATCTTGTATTTCCTCTTCGACATCTACTTCGCATAAGAATCGGGAGAGTACGTCAAGGGTATTGTCGTGGTTTTCGTCTAGACAGAGTGATTCGTGGAGGCATTGAGTGCCCTGTTTGATGGGGGAGGTGGGATTGGCTAGACAGTATGATTCGTTGATGCATCGATTGCAGTCCTGTTTAATGAAAGAGGTTTGTTCATGAGATTTGGACTTGAATAGTTTCTTGGTAAAGGTTGGACGACAAGTAGAGACTCGGGAAAGCAGATTGTCATGGTTTTCATCCATACAGAATGATTTGTGGTGGGTACATCGATTACAGACGGTGGAATTGTCTAGACAGAATGGTTCTTGGATGCATTGATTACACACGGTGTCTTCTCGAGACTCGGATGATTTGAGCTTCTTAGCAGAGGTTTGACGTTGCCGTCGCCGCAGACAAGTCTCATCCGAAGCAATCTGTTTATCCTTCTCACGTGCCGCTTTTAATGATTTCACAACAAGCAACGATTTAACAAGATGATAATGGAATGCTTTCAAGGCTTTGATTTGTTTCTTTTCTTTGGATTTATGAGATGTGTTTGTGCTGTCATCGGTTTCATCAGTTAGGAATTGATTGGCAGCATTGACGAGTGGTGTTATGTATGATGTAAAGTATTCATTGAGGAATTCAAGGTAGGTCGATTCATCTTCGTCCAGCATTGGCAGCTGTGATAGATGGTGAGAAGATTGTCTTCGTTTTCTTTTGGGCAGGACATTGGTCATTGAATTTCTATAAGACGCATTCGTTCCATTGGACAAACGAAAAGAAAATCGTTTGACCCGCTTGGGTTTCTTATGCCTTTTGGATTTTTTAGCACCATCCTCTTTTTTGTAAGGCTTCACCGTCAGCGTTACACGAGTCATTCCATCGCATTTATTGGTGTCTATTGGTGATGCTGATGATTTGTTTCTTTCAAGACTGCGTATTCGTTGTAACGGTTTGGATAAATTACGCACTAGTTTGTGGGCAGTCATTTGTGATGATGTCGCGTGGTTTGAGGCTGTTTTTCTAACCTGTCTGTCGACAGGTGCTGATGTTTGCTTCTTGGCATCTCCACTTCTGGGAGCACTGCCCGGCAACTTATTCTCCTCATTTCGACGTGCACCCTTTCTATTAATGCTGCTCTTTTCCTCATCTTTGTATTTAAGTTGCATGTATTGAAGCACTCCCGTCGGGGTAGCCATCGTTATATCCTATTCCGGCTGCTGTTACTTCAGCCCCCCTGATACCTGAGTTATCTCCGCAGCTCTCGCATCGGTTCATGAGTTCATCATCAGTTCCCGCCGACTTGCACTTGCTGTTGCTTGATGCGATGGCTGATGGCGCCGCCGCACCATTGGATTTTGGCTTGCTGATGTGTGAAAAATTCAAATCAAACCAATGTCCAATCCAGTACAAACTACCGGAAAGGAAGGATCTCTTTCTTCAAGATTGGAAGATGGGCGGTTTATTTGCGTAGTAACCGACGTTTAATGTAGGAATTACAGTGGAAATAACCGCCATTTCACGTAGGAATTAATACATATTCAAAAGTAGCTTCCAAATAAACATATCTTTTCGTGCGATGGATGACTTTCTTAAAAAGGTATCCACTCCCTTTGAACTCAAGGATACTAATTAAATACAAAGGAATCAATACTATAAGAAAATTAGTCAGAATGACACCCGCCTAGATTATTTGTTTAAATTAATAGGCGCTGAAAAATGCACACAACAAAACAACTATGGTGCAACCGAACCCCATTGCAACAACATCAATCAATTCAAGCGTTGATGGAATGAGGAATGAAGCCAAGGTGCACCTGCTGAATTGAATCCGCCGAAAACAGAATCACAAGACAATCACACCAAACCAAAGCCCCGACATATATCACCATCCAAAAGATCAAGCCGAACAATGAATCAATCAAAGAAACCACGTGAAAGCCCCACGGCAATTCACCAATTCTTCTCAGATGACGCCTCGGATGTAACGGAAACAACGTCCAATTGCCACGGATTGAAATATCGTGAAAACCGTAGCGAACTAACCTCGCCATCCATTCATAGCCACAGCCTAATTCAATCCAACACAGTCCCAATCAGCAGTAACAACAACGATATTCGTCAAAACCCCTCGTTACAACCAATAGACCCATGCTGCGCATGCTGCACCGATCAAGTTCAAGATTTTTTACTCCAAGCCTCATGGCTTTACAATCGCACGCTTAAGTTAAATTCTCTAGATCAACCGTCTGCGGCTATGTTGATTCAGAGTCGGTGGAGGATGTATCATGCCGCCTTGCGTGATGAGATGAAACGGGTTTGTTTTGATGACCACAAAGTTGATGAAGAAGAAGGGGAAGGAATGGCTACGTTGATCCAGTCCAATTGGAGAGCTTTCATAATGCGCAGACGATATAGGGTTATTATCCAGTCCATCCAAAAGATTCAGACTTGGGCACGTAGTGGCATGGTGTCAAAGCGTGGCACTGAACAGGTGGCACCATTTGTACTAGACGACGGTGCCTCTATCTTAATGCAATCACGCATCCTCAGAATGATGGAGGTTAATAAGTTCCAAGTCAATTTGGGGAGACTTGCTCATGAAAATCACGTGCTATCTAGTTCTGCCTTTGCTGGTGACTTATTGAAAGAAATTGACATTGATACCAAAGAGAGTGCTCATGAAATTGACATTGAGTCAATCAAATACACCCCCGAAGAAGCGGCCACCCGTATCCAATCTCATGTACGTAGATGGATCGCCTCCAATCCCATTTATTTGAGTACGCTGGTGCATAGGAATTTAAATCTTGTGGCACTAAATGATTCGTTTGGAGAGGGCATTGTTAACAGGTATAGGGCTGCGGTTTTGATTCAGTCGAGTGTTCGGGGGTGGATTGTAAGGTGTCGTCGAGGGTTTTGTAGACGAGAGACGTCTTGTTCGAGTACAGAGACTTGTTTGAGTCAAGAGGTATCTTACACGCTGCTTGAGTCATCGGTGGATACGATATTTGATGGCATTGATGAAGAGCCAATCGTCAAGCACAGTGCCGATGAGGCAGCTGTTGTGATTCAATCTCATGTCCGTAGATGGATGGCCTCAGATCCATTTTATTTGAGCAGACTTGAACATTCGACCAGTCATGGACTCGCAGCAAAACAAGTTCCATTTGAATGCACCGAAGAACCAATCGTCACATACACCCCAGACGAGGCAGCTGTTTTCATTCAATCTCATGTCCGTAGATGGATCGCCTCAAGTCCAATTTATTTGAGCAAACTGGTGCATAGGAATTTAAACCTCAAATCACTAAATGATTCATTCGGAGACAAGATTGTCAACCGGTGCAGAGCCGCAGTTGTCATTCAGTCAACCGTTCGAAGATGGATTGTCCACAGTGGAGTCAACCTCAGCGTAGTTGCCGATGAGATTTTATGTCATGATGTAACTTCTTGTCCTAATAGCCTGTTGGAGTCATCGGTAGATACGATATTTGATGGTATTGATGATGACTCGAGAGAGGTTATGGTTAATGAACACGAGCAAAGGGTCGCTGATGTAGATGAGGGTGTTGTTGCCTCCAACCCTGGTAGAGTTGTCCTAGCTAAAAAATCCATGGCTGTCAACCTCAGTGTGATTGCTGATGAAATTCTAAGTGAAGAGATGACTTGTGCTAGTGATCTATTTGAGGATGCTGCGGAGACATTTGCAGACACTGATCAAGGACGAACCGAAGAACCGAGAGAAGTAATTATCAGCGAAATTGAAGACAGCAAAGAAGCGACCCGGGACAAAGCAGCCATTCTCATTCAATCTCATGTTCGAAGATTGACTACCTCCAACCCTATCAATCTGAACAAACTCATACTTAAGAATCTCTGCTCAGCCTCATCAAGATCACAGGATGGTCCAACCCCCAACAAAAGCAGGGCTTCAACTCTTCTTCAGTCTCAAGTACGAAGATGGATTGCCTTCAACAAATTCCAACAGGCATGCACAGTAAATCACAGTTTACTAGCAGAGGATATTTCATGCCATGAGATAACTTGTGCTCCAACTGATTCATTAGAGTATTCAAGAGAGACAACTGTAAACTATGAAAGTGACCATGATGATGCAGCGACTCTCATCCAATCTCATGTCCGAAGAATGATTGTCTCCAATCCAGTCAAACTTAGTAGAATTTTGTATGAGAACCTTTTTCAAGATAGTTTCAGTTCACAGAATGATCCATTTGAGTATATTGGAGAGGCCATTGCTGATGCGAGTGATGATGACGAGGCTGCCACTCTTATCCAGTCTCATGTTCGAAGATGGATTGTTTCCAAGGAGTCCCGACAGACAAGCATATCTAGCCCTTCGTGTGAACACATGGGAGAGGCAGTGTTGTCAACGAATCCTAGTAAAGAGCCATCAAGTATGCCAGATGACCCATTTGGATCCATAGGAGATGCAACTGTCAACGATCATGACACGTCTGCCACTCTAATCCAGTCTCATGTCCGAAGAATGATTGCATCTAGAAAAATCCTTGCAAAGTCAAGTACGCAGAATGATCAATTTGAATGTGTTGGAAAGACAATTATCAAAGATGATGACGAGGAAGATGGATCTGCCCATATCTTTCAATTTTATTCTCCATTGGCAATTATCGATGATGATGATGACGATGAAGATAGATCTGCCCATGTCTTTCAGTTTTACGCTCCATCTAGTTCTTCGAACATGCCGCAAAGGAAATGGACATCAACGCCAAACAACCAATTAAAGTACATTAAAGATGCAATTGTCAACCATGGCACCACTCATAGCAAGGCTGCCACTGTGATTCAAAGTAATTCTCGGGAAATGATTGCAAGTGACAAATTTCACGAGGCAAGCACATCCAATCTCCAAATACAAAAGGCAATAGATCTAGAATCATCCGCTATTCGACTCCAAGCTTACATCCGTAGATATCTTGCTGCCCAGCAAATACAACGCATGAGGACTAATCGACTAGACTCCAATCTTAAGAACCAAAAACACGTGGCCCCAACTAGTCAAGTTGAACTTATTCTCAATCGTTCCAATGCCGACAGCGCTGCTGATGAAGTAATGACACGATACAGTGAAGCTTCAGTAGAGGATAACCAATGGGTTGAGGAAGAGGGAGAGACATCATCACAAGCCGCTTCGGAGGGGGAAGAAGACAGAGCTCGGCAAGGAAACTTTAATTTTAGTCGGTGTGGTTTTAGCGAAGAAACACATGAAATGTTAATGGAGTATGGGAAGTGGATATATGATTGTGTGGGTGATCCGACTTATGATGCAACTGTGGCTGATTTTTTGTACTTGATGGAAGTGGGTGAGGAGTATTCAAAAGAGTTTTTTGGTCGGGAGGGTGGTACTGGTTGATTTGATGGCTGGGCAATGGTCTGATTTAATGACGCAACCTAAAGTATTGACTGTAATATCATAAATGATTCATTAATGTCTGTGTAATTTAAAGTCCTGGTTGTATCTAACTACTTAAGTATTATGTAAGTCAAAATGATGATTCAAATAGAGACCGCAGTGCAACTTGCCACCTGCAGAGGGAAGGATTTCTAATGAGCCGCATGGGAAACATTCTATAAATTATGTTCAAAAATGAAAATAGTGAAACAATTGGACACATAAGAACCCCAACTGACACAACAACAGAACTCTCCCAACTGATGAAATTTTGTGATTTAGATAACCACTTCCTTGAATCTTTGTCAACAATAATGTTGCCTTCAATCTGTCTACTTAACTTAGCAAATCTATCTACATGGAGTGTGGCTGTGTCATCATTACATACACATCAAAGTAAATTGTTTAATATCTTTGGTGCTAATGGAGGATACACTCAAGCATTTAAAATCATGCCCCAGTAACTCCTCAAAGGGCCGATGGAAGAGATTCCTGAGCTGCACTGTATTGTCTTCTTGGTGAACAAAGACACACACAGAAATAAGATGCCAAGTGGACACTGGACCACAGTTCTTTCCGTGTGATCTTCCAAACGTATCATTCACGTTTCATTTATTGACATGCTACATCTCTCACTATCATACTTGCCGCACAGAAATATGGAGGAGACTCCATCCATCTGTTAAAATTGAGCGGAGGGAATGCTCAGTTTCTAGTAGGGTGATCATCAAAATTCAAATTTGAGTGCATTGGTTTATATCAAAGGACTGTTCACAACAGTGTTTTCATTGGAAGTTGGAGCATTGAGCCCGCTCAATTTGTGGGTGGTCATTTGAAGTCAAACGTCCGGTATCTTGTCATAATATGATGAAAAATTTCCAGCTATTTTTGCAAGAAAGATGTGATAGGTAGCAATTTACAAAGCTATGGCGGGGGCAATTTAATTTAAATTTCATTGTTGGACCCCCCCCCTAGAG
>JALLAY010001993.1:0-11630 GCA_036939635.1 Cyclotella baltica | reverse complement strand
CCTGTACATACACACAAATACTGGCTTCTTTTCAGTCTGATCGATTGAAAACACTATCTAGTCGGATAATGAATGTCCCCATTTTTCTTATTCACCGTGTAGCAGGTATCACGGATGCTTCTCACCTTAATGAATTTGTCAAGAATGTACTTGGAGGAATCCAAAGAAGAAGTTGAAAGTGCAATTGTGTAGGAGTATTCTTATTCGTGACACGATTCATTTATGTCGTGAACCCGTCCTTAATTCGTGACCTACAAAGGAATTTGATCAAGTTACACAGGTGATCTCAGAAATATATCGATCTCATTGACAATAAACCACAAATTGATACATGATAACACATCCAGCGAGTTATTGAGAGTTATTGAAGCATTTTAAAAAGAATTTTCTCCTTTTTAGTGAGATGAAGAAATCTTAAAAGAAGTACATCCATTGCATTTTTCTGTTTTCAACTGGTTCTCATAAGGCATCACTAACTAATTCATTGAACCTGATGGTATACTTTGAGTACGAAAGATATCAACCTACCTTAATAGACTATCCCTTTCATTGTTGGCAACACTATTCACGCATCAAAGTGGTCACCATTAGTACCATTTTCATCAAACTAATGCCAAGTATGAAGTAACAGATGCTCTTTTTGCTGTTTACATGTTTGTAATGCAACCAGAATAGACAAGGGATATTGATATCTGTGCACAACGCTGGTCATGCTACACACTCTCAAGGTTGTAAGTATGTTTAAATATTGAACTCCAAACAACAATGCTGGTCGTAATTATTTAAAAGCACCTTTGGCTGAAATTCTATATGTCAACAGGTTTTTGTCTAAATATTAGCCACTGATTAGCAACAAAAGGCACCAAGCCTCTCAAGGTGCTTCAGATGTTTTATTAAATTTTAAGCATAACCAAGTAATAAGGTTTACTATCTAAGCCATGAATGACTGATAAAGACCCAGGCTCCCAGTTTCCGTGCCACAATCCTCACACAGTAGTGTTGATGAACCAGAGCATACAAACCTTCAATTTATGTCAGTATGCTCCTACATACCATTACATACTTTGCAGACCATTGTCGCATACAATAAGCAACCTAGCTACAAAAGTGTTCAACCTTCCCGATCGACATTGGTCTCCTTCATGTTCAGAGGACAGTGTAAAGTTATAAGAAATGTTTATTAAACTTTACCCGATCACCCTATAAATCATCCTTCTAAATCTGCTCATTAAAATTAAAGATGCAAGTGCCACATGTGACCAATTATTAGTTTAAAAATATTCTTGGGATCAGATGGGACAATTTAATTGCATCAGAAAGAGAGTAATAAGTACAATTAATTGTATCAGAAGGAGAATAACAATCCAACCTATCAAGGTAAATACTGGCTTTATACAAATCCGTCGCCTTAGGATTGCCTGCTCATGTAGAGTGTATCGTGATATTAATTTTTTTCTAATTCCACCGCCGTGCGCATATGCAGGTTCTGTCTTGTCTTCGATTCAAGTAACAGCAAGGGCATGTATCTCTACGCAAGCTGCTCCAGGATCTCGACCAAACAATCAGTGCATATCTGTCACCTGCCGTCACATCAGAAACACTATGCAAATGCCTTCCAGAATGCAGCAAGGCTGTCATCTTTCATAAGAATATAAATTGAGGCGCCTAAGTTAATCTCTACATATGACCTCTTGCAACTTCTCCAATTAGCTGACCCTCGTTTTCAGTTCCACGCAGCCCGTAAAATTGGACGTGTCCACCTTGATAGTCTTCCTCACCAAGACAACAATTTAATGTTACTTCAGAATCATCTGTATGAGATACCAGCCTTTGCCTCGCGGCACCTTTACTTCCTTCTGGAGTTGATGAGTAGCCTGCAACATATCCATGTCTCCAATCCAATACCCGTATACCTTTGTCGCCGTCATTGGAGCTTTTGAGTTGTTCACTTTTAACAAATAAGTGCTTTGTCATTGGACGTATGAAAAAGTTAAAGAGCATATCATTTATCCATCCTAAGCCAACATAATCGAGGTCTATTGGTCGATGCCCTAACTTGAGATGGCTAAACTCGGTTGTTGACGCACAGAGGTCAGTCAAGTCTTGAATTGTTTGCCGAATCAGTCGGCAGAACTAGATGTAAAAGCATAATAACCTGTGAGTTGTTTTCTTGTCAAATGTAAACAAATGTGAGCTCTTACCTCTTCACTCAGTAAAGGAAAAGAATACACATCAAACAGTTCTTGACTCATAAGCTCCTCCAACAAGGATGGGTCAAGATCCAAATCTACAATCCCATTCAGTATATCTTCAAAATCAAAATTCCGGCATGAACTAGATTTCATTGACCGAAATGCTACTTTAAATGCCTCATCATTCAGAATCTTTCGTTTCTTCAGTTCTTCCCACGATTTCGGTGGTGACAGTTGTAGACCCCAAAAGTTATTAGTATCATGAGCAGCTGCTTCCATTTTTTGATCTCCACTGCCACAATTGGTTTCACTTAAAGTAGTTTGCGATGTTTTTCCATTAATCCCATTGTATCTACAAACAAGATCACGAACACCCCCTTTTCTCTGGATCATTTCATTTTTCTGCTGCTCTACTTTAGCAAGAGTTTGTTTTAAAGCATTTTCGAGGGCGGCTACATCGTTGATGTCTTGAAACCTTGACAAATAATTCGGATAGCGATCAAGCCCCACCAACGCATGGAGCACGTGGCTCAAATTTTGCTCTGGATCCCAGCCAACAACATCAGAACGTGAAGAGTGTGAATGAGGCGATTTGTTTGAATTGTACAATCTGGGTTTTTCGTTGATGGCTCCCCCTCCAATTGTGTTTATGTCACTTGACTTATCCATGCTTGAACAAAATTTCCAGCAAGTGATAAGAATCGCAACAGTACGAAACAAACGAAACAGCAATGCCATTGATGATTCGCTACCGAGTGACTGGAGGTGACCGACAGGAGGCGATAAGTGCCTCTCGATGCCGAACCGAACGCCGCCGGTCCCATCAGCATATATAATTTTACCTTTATTACTGAAAAGATTCATATGATTAACAATAGAATTTTACTTTCAAATTAGAAGGTATACAATCCATCCGACACGGACACATAAGTTGTCATTCTCGTCGCGTCGCGTTCACCGTTCACCGTTAAATTTTAGCAACGGCGGGGACTACAGCCAGCGGGGCAATGGTGTGGCTCTAACACAATGTTGTCTCCAGCGTTCTGGGATGGGAACACCAGCTGATGGATTCTCATCATCGGTATACTTGTAATCCACTGTTGCTCATAAAACAAACAAATCAACCAAACGAAACGTATGAAATAAAATAAATATGAAGTATATCAAAGCCCAAGCACTCTTTGGATTCTGGCAAGCCAGCATTGCCACTGCCAACGAAGCAGACCACCCATTCATTCGCCGACTGCAAGCTCCGCAACTTCCTCAGTGCGGTAACCCATCTTGCTGGTGCGACGTAAGTGCTGCATCTTCGACTACATCGGATTGCCCCGCCTACCCAAATGAGAGCATATACACTGGAAAAACAGATGTGGCTGACTTCTTTGCTTCTTTGGAGCTAAGAAACCCTGGTTACATAGATCTCGAACTGTGTACTCCTGATCTCTCTACAAGTGTCAACCTCGAGGGCATAAGTGTAAACCCAAATATTCTTTGTGAGGAAGGTTAGTATTTGTATAATAAAAAGTTCAAAATTAATTCATTAAAATTTAGTAAACCCAAATATTTTCTTTGTGACGAAGGCATTCTCGTTGATGGAGGATCCGCCAAGGCAGGAAAATCCAAAGCAGGAAAATCCAAGGCAGTAGCAACTAATTGCTTGGGAGAATGCAAAGATCTCCATGGCGATGATTCAGTATGTGGCATTAAGCTCATGCACAATGGACGTAAGATTAAGCCTGATGAATATGATGACAACTGCGCTTCAGAATATGTAGCTGATAGTTATACAGTAAGGACATTTATGAATGACGAGATACGCAAGAGAAGAGGGTATTTCATTCTTCATGAAGGAGGTAAGAGCGTCTGTCATTGTTACGTGCCTTCTATCAGAACAAAGTCCAGACTAATCCATTGGCAGCTTGTGGTGTTTGCAGTACAGCACAAGATATGGCATCATTCATGAGGAATAGTTTCCCCGACCCCATGAATCCAAAACCTACTATTGATACAATGAGTTTCCTCTGCCAAATGACGATAACTCAAATGGAACCCGGCATATCTCCCAAGGACTTGGTTGAGAAAGTAAGCATGTGCCTTCAAAATGGCATTGGTCAAGTTGTACCATCAGCTGAGTTATCTGAGGTGATTATGTATAAGAATAATGCATTTGTTTTTGATCTTTGCTTTATTTACCCGAAATCCCTTCATTATAGACTTGTGCTTATGCATGGGCAATCAACGTCTTCCTCACTGGTTTGCCCGAGAATCTTGGTGGTTGCAATGCTGTTTGCACTGAGATGCTCAACCTCTTACTTAATAACCAGTGCTTGCCCACTCCTCAATTGAAGTGCCCTTATGATCCTGTTGATTGTTCACTGAAAGAATGCCTTCGGTGTGATGACAGTGTTAGTGGATCTCAGTTCATTGAGCTTTCAGGAATGACACGTAGATATGCTGGAATCCATACAATGCTTCCTCGTCCATGTGGGAGCTTAGCCGAGATTTCCCACACCTGTGTAGCTGAAATACAGTAGATGGACCAATATCCCATGTTATTTGTTTATGAGTGATGTGACCAAAGCACTAAGGGCATGGTAATTGTTTCAAGAAAGGAAACATAGTTCTCTGTACTTACTTAAGTTCATTATTGCAAAAATGGCTTCAAAAGCAGCAAAAGTAGTGCTTTATTGCTTTCTATAAGTAGCATTTGCTCTATGCAGAACTAAAGCAGAAATTAGTTCGCCATAGTAACATTGGAGGCACCATCACTTGCTATATTACATAATATAAACAAGTCATCTTTGGTCAAATTTTCAGTCAACGCTTTCTTTGTGCCCGAGAACTTGGCTGGGGTCATATGAAAGCAACAGACCAACTTCTGGAGCACATGAAGACAGTATGGCATGTGGGTCCATTGCACATTTTGTGATAAAAATCATTTGAAAACATAGACAATTCATATGAAATATCAAAGACTGACTGGCTGTTGATTATCATGATAAAGCAATAGATCATCATGTTTTTATTTTTCATATTATTTGGATTGATGTAAGTTTACGATTGCTGGGCTGCAAATGAGTAGATAACATACATACAAACATTGTTGAAACCACTCTTTGGCTAAAATAATTTAAAAAACTATAACAAACTGGTTTTAATTAATGAAGAAGCTCCAAAAAATCATATTTTTCCACGTCACCTCTAAATCCTGCCAATTGTGAAACTTTTAGCAGTTTTGTCAATTGATGCCAAAGTATGGAAACCATGAATAGGTTTTCAAAGTGATAACTTTACTAATAAACTTAAGAAAATTCATAGATCTCTTCTTAATCTTAATCAAGATAATCTTGTGAGAGGGACAGTGTAGGTAATTAGATTTTGTTTGATACATTGGATTGATTATTGTTTCCTGAATCTTACAATTGTCAATATCAAAATATTATCAAAAACAACATCTTGTGTTCTGTTGAACTCTTTTTGTTGAAAACTTAATTTTGAAAACAGCTTTAAGCGCACTATGGTAAGCCAAAACAACACCTCAACCCAATTGTCATTGCAAATGAAAATTTGCAGTTTAAGTTATTTATTCAATTTCTGTAGAAAATATTTGACAAAAAATTGCAGTGGCAGTTAGAAAGGGTAAAATATTATGGAACACATCATCTTGTGTTCTGTTGAGCTCCTTTTTTGTTGCAAACATGAATATAACATCAGCTTAATGTGCTGTAATAAGCCTTGCCAGCACCTCAACCATTGCCGTCGCAAATGCAAATTTGCACTTGAAATTACTTTTTGGATCCCTCTAGAAAATATTCGAATCAGAATTCTAAGATTCTTGGTACTCAATTCTTATAAATAACTATCTAGACTTCAAGGTTATCCATATTGTGTCATTTTGCTCATTTTCCTGTGTGTTACATGTCTATCTCTCAATTTGTTCTTTTGCTTGTTGTTAGATTCAAAGCAACTGGCTTGATTAAAAATGCATTTCAAGAGAGTCATCTTACGTCGTTATTTAGATACCAAAGTTAGATAACACATAAATCCGCTCACAAATTAAGTCACTCTGAGACCCTCAAAGTTTTTGCTAACAAATTGGTGCTGCTCTGGATATGTCACAGTCACAATTTCACCGCCAACTAGTTTTGGCTTGTGTGGTTGGAAATATCTTTGTTTGGTGCCATCCAATTTGTTGCCTGTGTAAAACAGGAAAATTTACAGGTGAGGTTCCCTATATTTATGTATGTCAACAACTCATTTTGTCAGAGGTAGTTTTTAATCACCAGTAGAACTAAAACAAGACTTTGAAAGCTGCCAATTTTTGTTGAGCAGTACATTTTAATAATCAAACAAAGCATTTCTTTTCAGGTCCATTATAGTTTGAACATGCACGCCTCTATTCCTCGGCTAATGTAATGTCTTCTTTCGATACAGTGAACCATTTTCCACCATACACATAAACTTCCCCCCTTGCAATACTCTCTTCAAACCCAGCACCTCCGCTTGACTGACCATCACTAGCCACTACTGTAACAGAACAAGCTCCATCCTCAAATTCGCTAAAGCTAATTGAATTGAATGTAATCTTTGCCTTTTCGGAAATATCCAATTCTTGCACCAATAAATCACACGCCTGTTTGACTTCGCCATAGATTAGATCGTCCCCTCCCAAGAAATTAACAACAACGTACTTCGCATCGTCAACAGACATTGCAGAGGTCAAGGCATCCTTTGCTGCCTCCTCGGGAGCTAACTTAACAACCTTATCTTCGTACCTAACCGAATCATCAGGGAAATAGTACAACTCTTTCCCCAACCCATTGCAAACCATCTTGCATCCAAATTTATCCATGGCAGATTTTGCCTCACTCTCATTAAGTTCACACATTTTGTCATACCGTACAAGATCTTTCAACACGTCTGCATCTGCATTACCCCCTTTTTGGGCCGTTCCACTGATTTTGATGGCACAACGATTGGTGAGGCCGACGCAACCGAGATTTTCATCCAGGGCAACAGCGTCGACGGTTTCTCCTTTGATGACATCGAAGAGATTGGTTGTTAATCTTAAGCCAGATGAATGGAATATTGGAGAAAAACTTGTAACAGATGAGATGAAAGAGATTGATGTGGTGAGGAGTAGTATCGGAACGAACGCCATGGCTACTGCTGTTGCTTGGTACTGTTCAATACGATAGACCGTTACGCGCGCTGGAGGTGGAGGTTGGTTGTTGGACGGATGGTGAGGGATGGTATGATAGGGGTGATAGGGTGTGATGCCGCCTGTAGCTTCCAGCTGGAAGTCGCCTGCAAGCAGGGTGTTGCACCCGTTTGAAAATGAGCTCGGGTGGCTTTGTTCGGGTACACACGAAGATGAAAAATATGCGGGTCAGAAATTTCGGGTTCAGGTGTTGATCGGCACTATGGAATAGAAGGATCTAGAAGAAAGTGAAAGATGCAGTAGGTTGGTTTATAGAAAGCAATCGAATTCCCTTTCACCCAATAATGCGTATGGAAAGTGTAATGCCTGAACAATTTCGGGATCAGTGCTTGAAACTAACTCTAAATGTTGCCTCAAAATTGACAATGCTGCATCTGTCTGTGTAATCTATGTAAACTTATTTTTCTAGTCAAAGCAGGAATAAACTTAATAAACAAATGGTAAAATCAGCACAAAAAAGAATTTTCATGTTGCACCTTGTTTTCAAAATGATACAGTCTTTTGCTATGTAGATGTTTGTAAAAGTACAATAATTTTGCCCCTTCAATGCATCCAAAAGTTGAAAGCCTGCTTATATTTCATGTCGTTTGGACCATGGGAGAGTATCCCAACATAATGAAATCCTGCCTAGTAGGCAGGATTTGTTTTCGGCTAAAATTGCTAAAAACAAACCCTGCCTACTAGGCAGGATTTCATTTCGTATTGAATTCCTACGTAAACGAGCCGACCGTTCGATGACACAGAAATTCGTCACTGAATTATTGACGCCAGCGAGCTGACGTGGACGTGCTAACGTCAATAGATTCGGTCAATTTATGTGAAGGCGTTGATCGGCGCAGACTTCGAAAACGCGAACACGTCATTCGATTCGTTCGATTCCTACAAAGGGCGATGTGTTGGAAAGACGGCTTTTCAAATCAGTAGCTAAATTTGTAAGTACAAACATTCACACAAAAAATTATCAACTCTTTCGATTCCTCTTTCTGACAAAGAGCAATTTATCAAGTGGAATTTGTTTGAAAGTAGCCCTGGGTAAACTCAAATAGAATCTCATTTGCTCTGGCGAAAATTGACCAATAACAATTGATGTTCAAATGGAATATATAGTCGGGAACAATCAGCAATTATTCCCTGTCGGTGTTATATTATCTGCCACTTCCTGTACACAACAAAAACACACACACACCAAATCAAAACCCCATCTTTGATTCGGATGCTATACATACTTTTGTCACAATGGCCTCACATGAAAAATAAAGGCAACTTCATCTCTTTAAACACTTCAAAATTATGTCACTGCTTTCTTATTATAGTACTGATGAACGTTAAAATTTGCTGGAAAGCAATATTACTACTATTTACGATACCTACATTTGACAGATAATGAGTGTATCAACATCAATGCTGAATGTGATGCATTCATATCTAATCTAATTCCAACAACTTGAATGTTAGTATATTCCATTTTTGCAATGAAACACATCGGTGTAAACATCTTCTAAGCACTCCTGAGGTCAATATCAGGAATTAATGCTTCCAAACTACTCAATAAAATTAGCCTGGTCATTCTCAAGGCAGTATCTAGTTTATGTTGAATGAATGTTCAATGAAGTTTAACAGAATCAAACTGACCTTTCTTAGGAATAAGACAGTCATGTTGATATTGTGTAATTGCTGAATGAAGAAATGCAAAAGCGCCCAAGCTAAAATGAAATCAAATATATTTTGACAGGGAATTGAAGCAACCCAAAAGCGCCCAAGCTTGAGCAGCTGCGTAGAATCAATGTTAACTGGAATGTGCACCAAATCATAACGTGAACACACCCAACATGAATCAACGTGTCAAAGTACATTATCAAAGAAAAATTTTAAAGAATGTGATGTATCACCCCAAGCCCGTGCCCAGATCAAAAACTCCTGTGCAATGTAGCGATTAGTACCAAGACTGCACGACAACACCAGTCATGTACCATTCTAAATTTTAAGAGTCAAACATACAATAGCAAATTTCAGGGAGCCTCTCATGGCGGAATTCTATACATGTTGAAATTGCTTTAAATTAAAGTTAGTTTGCTGTGACATAGTTTAAGTAAAATAGCCTCTGTACCATTGAACAGATTTTGTTACAGGTGACCTATTGGAGGTGCACATCGCAAAGGGCCTAATTAATTAGTCCAATTTCATGAATCACAGGTATGTTTAAGGCAAACTAAATATTTCAATTAATTGAATCTGATTAACAATTAAAATTAAATCTTAAATAAAACATGTGAATGGAGATAACCATTATCAGTGATCACTAATGATTAACTCTGAGTCTTAAATACTCTGTGACTGTCGCATCACAAGGAGTTCTGTCTCCCAGTGTTTCAACCAGTTGATTCACTCAAGAGTGGCTATCTTGAGATAACTCTGGTAGATTCACAAGTTTCTCACAGTATTTCAAGTGAGATGAAGACCATCCTTCCCCACGATCTTGGTGACTTCAAGTGCAACTCACGGCTCGCCAACTGTCTCCTAACTTCCAGGTAAGAGATAGGTGACGGGCCTTGAGTTGAGCGAAGCGAAAGACCCTGATTAACAAGAACATTAGGCCTGTGTCGACGCTTGCCAATCGACAAAAAATCCTCAAGCGGTTTATAAACATTTACTATTTAGGGTTTTCGCCCACTATTTATTTTTGTTATTGGACCTTATCTAACCGAAATATTCCGGCGTCCTTCTGATTTTCGCGCATGAAAAATAACTCCCATTCATTTCCATTTCATCAACTCAATTCAATTTCGTTTCGTCTGCCAACCACCATGGATGTGGAATGACACCCTTACAATCAATCAATAAATTAAGCAACACAATCAAACACAACCAAAGACTCTTTTGCTACCACTACCACCACCACTATATCTTTTGCAACAAATGACATGGCGACGCAATTTAACCCTCCCTAAATCTCTCGTGTTCTTGAAGAAAAAGAAGATAAAGCCGAGCTGGACAATAAAAATGGAAATCGACAATCAGCCACCTCTATTGCAGTACGATAAATGATTTTTTCACGTATGGTATCAAGTTAACTTACAGCCAAGCCATCCGTGAAGAAAGGGACGAAAATTTTACCTTCAACTATTATAATAATAATACAGCCAAAAAGAGTCAAATTAATTCATTTTAAATCAGTAGATGCATAGTCTATGATCTATTATTTGTCATATAATGTATTTAAATAAATGAATGACTGGTAACAATTCATCGTAGATTGTTGAGTGATATTATGTTGACGATTTAAGTCCATGCATGTCTTTCCGTTAATTCAGTTTTCATCTGTCTACCATTTGGGCCTCTAATCAGTGAATTGTTAAATGCAACTAGATGCGTTTTTTTACAAAGACTTCTCTCACCATATCAATACTTACTGATTTGGGGGTGCCTTCATCATCAGTAGCCATTGAAGAGTTTAAGATATTTATTTCAACGGACAAAGCTGTTGCAGTTCGATTCGACAACAGGGGAGAACCATAGTCTAGAGATGAGGACATCGATGTACGCCATATATGGGGATGAATCATCGGCAGCACAATTATTTGGATCGTCACTGACAAGACAAGAGCCATTAAATATTAGATCCACAGGCGGGCGAGGACAATTGACGGGAGGACGAGGGCATCAATGTGAGCCGTAGATGGCGACGAATCAACGTCTAATCGTTGACTTTTATTGCTGCTGACAATGTACGATGTGGGGGAGTGAGGAAAATACGACCGCTTATTAATGGTTTAATTGTTTTTTTTTGTGTTTGAATCTGTTCAAATTGATGTGCAAACTCAACGCCAATTCCAGTGGTTGGAGAGGCAATAATTGCTAGTCTCAGAGCGGCCCAATCACCACACTCAGCACATCATCCAACTCCAAATCAGTTAAGAAGTAATGGGATACACGGATAGGAGTTTGTTTGGACTTCCGCCCGAGCAATTGACGAAATCCACCATTGCCATGGTTCAATGACAATTTTGTTAGTGAGCTTGCACGATGGGAGGAGAAAAATCGGCAAGCCTCAGCACCTCGAAATTGAGATTTTGTTCGTGGATTAACTAGGTGTCCGTTGCGACAGTGTTCCTCTTAATCAGGGTCCTACGGTGTTGCACGTTGCCGTAGCATTTCACCCATTTTTGCGCTACCTGAATACTTGGAAGTTAGCACAAAAACGGGCTTAAATGCTCCGG
>JALLAY010001979.1:0-13570 GCA_036939635.1 Cyclotella baltica | reverse complement strand
TATTATAAGTTCTCATACAAATGACACCATGGAAGAAATCATGGGAATGCCTATATTTTGAGGGCACGTCTCTTACATGCTATAGCATTATCTATTTTGGAGTCTGATCTCCTGTGCATTCAAGCCATTCAGGCTAAGCGTTGTAAGTTGTGAACTAAACTGGTATGAATTATTTGATAATACTTGATGATGGTAAGGCTTGAGGCTAGAGCATTGGTGCAGTGTTTTCGTAACTAATGTTTCACGAACAGTGCTACAAAAAGTCAAAAATGTAAAGACTTATGGTAAGTAGAAAAAGCTTTTGTCTCATTACTCATTATACAACCAACTAAATTAGTTTACTTTTGGCAGGGTGAATAGACCTGAATAGAATACTCGTGACTATATACTTTTCCAAAAAGTTTTATGAACCATGCCCAAATAGACGACAGATTGCATGAAGTGTCAAATTTCACATTGTATCCAATACCTGGTGATAGTAACACTGCTAGCTAGATCGTCGATATCACTATCTCTCCTTAACACCATTACCATCCAAATGTAGGGTGTGGTGGCAAGAATTTGATGTACCTACCAGCCCTCGCCTTCTCGAGATCGAATCCTTCAGGATGCTCCACTTCATTCTTACGCCTCGCCGCAGACTTGGACTGACCTTCCAAAATCCTCAACTTTTCAAAGAACACCCAGCCTTGGCGATAGGCTACATTACCACACTGATCTTGACCCTTCCCGGCCAAAAATTTGCCAAGCGAGTTGTTATTGATGTCGCCAAGAGCGGCACAGAGATTTTTCTTTGTCATACCTGGGCGTGCTAGGAATGCCTTCATCTTCTTGACAAGTTGAGGACAAGAGTCGTAGACAGGACGGTTGGGCACTCCTTCCACAGCGTTGATGCGGTTGAGAAGCTCCAATGCCTCCAAATTGACTTGTGCTGCGGATTTCTTGGCGGGTTGCTCGTTTGAAGTCTTGGCCTTTTTGTTGGAACTGTTCTCAGACGGGTCAGACTTGCGCTTCGCTCCGGACTTCTTGGCTAGTTCTTTTTGGAGCTTGACCTCTTCAAGCAATTTGGCCGCACCCCAGTAGGTGCCGTTTCTTAAGACAATTTACCATACACAGTGAGCAATCATTGATACAGTAAAATTAAATAGCAAAGCAAATTTGGCAAAACTCACTGGGTTGCGCTCCACTGGTCCTTGTACGTTTTAGGATTCATGAATCGGCGAAACGTATTGCTGTTCACCCCCATCTTGTCAATGATTCCGGTTTGCGTCATTGATCCGTCTGTGCCAATAGATTACATCAAAAGAATAATAAATAAAATATTAGAAATTGATACGAGCAAATAAAATGGAATCGAATAACAGAACAACTCACCAGCCTTACACGCGTCAATGTAACGCTGAAGCTCCCCACGAATTCGATTTGGAGTCTTTTGCTTCCCACTCTTCTCGAGAGGAACCCAGTTCGGATTATCCCACGGCATACCCCCTTCGTCGCCGTCGTCGTCGTTGTAGGCGTTGGCGAATGGCTGTGCAGCCGAAGCGTAGGGGAGGTTTGAGGTCATGAGGCGAGGTGCCGCGGCTGCTGCGGCTGGTACGGCTGCCGCTGCGGCTGGGATTGGCTGAACGGCGGGGACGTAAGGTAATTGAGAGCCCATGAGGGCGGCGGCTACTGGATTTGGGTGCATGGCGAACGCCGGGGGAGGGATGAAGTTGTTGTTGGTGGTGAAGGGGTTCATTGTATGATAACGGTTTGATCGGTGGAGGAGGAGAAAAAAATGACAACGCAGTTGTGGCTTGTGGCGGTTGTGGGTCTTGTTGCGATGCGAGATGAGAGCACTCTACTTCAGAGCCATGAGCCGTTCGGTCTATGTTAGGCTTGCACTAACAAGGTTTTGGTCAGTTCTACCCACACCTTGTTAGTTTGAACCTAATTTAGGCAGAAGGCAAAAGACTCTGAAGTAGTGTGTTGGAGTACATGCATGGCCAGAAAATGCACAAGTGCAAGGTAAGTCGAATAACTCACCAGCCAAACTGCACGTACTTACATCTCAAATTCCAAAATCTTGTTTTCATAATCAGAGTGGCATGACTCAAGTTCAAGCGGTTGTTCTCTTGGCTCCAACTTCAGCAGAGAACACCATTTGAAGGACAAATCTGAAAAAGTTAGATATGTTACTGATTTAACACAGTGTACTCCTGCCTGTGCACATTTCAAAGTGGGGTCATAGGATGTGCACATCTTGTGATTAGGCCATCACTACTACCATCTGGCTAGTGAGGGCCTAATCACAAGATGTGCCAGCCCCATGAGCCCATTGTGGGGCGATATTTTTTCTAGTAAAAGCTATAATAAAATTGCTCGTATGCATGAGTCAAAAGTGGGGAAAATTTGGCTTCATTGGATGTAGCTGCATTTTGGCTTTCTAGAACAGTTTCAACTATATTGCTCTGCTGTTAAGGTGAAAAGCTATGCTGCTACTGCTGCTGTTTCTGCTATCGGTTGACTACCTGCAGCCTGTTGCTCCATCTGTGGAACACAACGATGGATCAGTTAGTGCAAAACATAAACAGCATTTGGTTTGAACAATTCTCTACTTACCTGATCAAAGAAGTCTTCATCAAGCTCACAAGGTCGAAATAGATATTGAGCAGCGGGACCAAAGTCGTATTTTTCCATCGGGTCTTGGCCACTGCCATCATCAAGGAGTGTAATGCATTTCCTTTTGACATTGTAAACAAGAGGAACGCCATTAGGCAAATGGAGCTGATTCATGGCTTCCTCCGGAATCTCACACAAATGCTGGAATGACAAAGAGTCAAAATTGCACAAGTTAGTCTGTCTGAAATGGCTGATAGATAATTATAACAATGGAACATATCAGACCATTAGAATACCCCTGATGGCATTTTCGTGACTCGTTACCAAAACTCGCTTGCCCTTATTAACAGCCTCTGGAACTATTCGCTGAGTATAAAATGGAATTGATCTTTGCATCTGAATAAAGTCACAGGAGAAACAGTCAGCAACAGAGGTATTGAAAACATATGAATCAAAAGGCACTCACACAGTCCCAAAGACTCTCTGTCCTGTATAAGCCGGCAGCCCAGAAAGATATAAGCATGAGTTAAATCATAGTGTGATGAAGAAGTGTCATTTATCAACCTTACTTGGGAAATTTTCGATGTATCTGGAATCGTCTTGCCTCAATACTACGATTGATAGTCTCACTCAACGAGACTGGGATATCCTTCACATACTTGGTACGCTTGTAGTCGTTACCAGGATAATTGAACGAATATGACGAAACGGGTGGTGGCTGTATCTTAAATCCACGCCTCCACTTTTTCAGTTGAGCTCCTCCGTACTCGTTGGCAATCATTTGCTTGCTCTTACCCGTGAGAGCCCCGTACATGCGCTCATTGAGCCTCCAGCTTTTGACCATGGGAAGCCATGCACAGTCTAATTCATCCATGCAGTACCCTTGAATTAATGAAAGAGATGATCAGATCACATAATAAGTCCATTAAGTGAATCTGTTAAGAATCAATAATATGCTTACAAGCGGTTTCAATTGCACGTTGGAGCCAACTCGTGTACACAACATCGAATTCAAACCCGTGGAGTTTCAACAACCTGCCAGCATTTTTTGCATCCCTATAAATAAAGACAGAAGACAATCAATAATTGTTTCGTTCAAAAGAACAGGAAAGAGAAAACTAGCAACTTACTCCACTCCATCGGGAGCTAAAGGTGGATCTTCCCATCCCGTAAACAATCCCAAATTGTTATGGGGTGTCCTTCCATGCCTTATAAACACAACAACTGGGTCCTTGGATTCGCCCATCTTCATGATACCTGGAGACGCCTCGCTCGTTTTCTGAATGTTGGCAGTAATAAAACTTTCGGCTTCCTCTGCTTGGTTGTAAAACTCTTCGAATTCAGCGTCTCCCATGTCATCTTCAATGTTTACAGATGGAATGCCATTAACGCTCGTTACAATCAGTTTTCCATCATCATTGGGGTCAACTTCCATGGCAAAGCCTTCCTTTGTCGAGGCCTTGGTGTCTTTGAGCTTGAGAAGGGCTTTTTCCAATGTTGTTGAACGAGTGAGGGATTCGGACGAAACAATCTGGCCGTAGCTGCCTGGGACTACATCCTTATAATTTTTGTTGCGTTTAAGTGCTTCTTTCAGCAAGCCTGGTTTTTCAAGGAATACACCTGAGGCATTGTGAAATAGATACGCCGGCGGATTTAGGTACCCCTGTACGTGAAAATATACAAATCTCGACCCCAAGCTTGCAATTTGATATCAGTATAGCACTCACCTGAGGTATGGGCTTGAGAAATTTTGCCTTCTTCTGGTGGCAAAGGTTTCATGTTTGAGTCAAACTGAGATGAAATTATGAAAAGGGTGAGCTTACTTTAATTGTAGAGGACATGCTAAATTCAAGCACATGCCGCACCTTGTAAACAAATGGAATACCTCCCGGCATAGAAACCTCATTAATGTCATTTTCTTATTGAATATAACAGGAGTTACAAACAAATACTTGTCAGAATAAAAGGGTCAAGATAACTTCTTATCAAAAGTACCTTCGAAACCATCTTACCATCAATATCATCGATATGCTTCATCAAACCACGCAAGGTGTTCGTATGTGCAACAACCAAAACAGTGTTACCCTTCTCGATCTCGTTCTTTATAGCATACTCCCAAAGTGGACGTGCTGCAAGCAACAACAAGGAAAGAATTAAATATAGTAAAACAACATTGTATCTCTAATACAAGAACTGAACTGCAAACTAAGCAACTACAATACACTAAAAGTTCTCTCTCACCCCTCTCCATACAATCCATAAGCGACTCAGTCACCGGAATCTCCCCCATTAAATCCTCATATCTCCTATCCCTCCCAGGATAAAACTCATCATCCGCCTTCATAGGAGGCGGTCGTGCCTTCAAACTATTCCTCCAAGCCTGCACTACCTCCATCCCCAGTTCTTTCGCCGCGTCCATTTTCTTGAGGCCCGTAAGCGCTCCGTAGTGTCGTTCGTTGAGACGCCATGATTTGTAGACGGGGAGATAGGGGGCGTTTAGGGTGTTTAGGATGGACCATGTGGATTTTACTGCGCGTTTGAGACGGGAGGTGTAGAGTATGTCTGGTTCGTAGCCTTCGGAGAGGAGAAGTCTGTGTTGTTTGTTGTTGTGGAGATTAAGTAATATTGGAGCTACAGATGCTTTTATGAACAAAAGAAGTGACAAACTAACCTCCCGGCATGTTCAATTTCCAATACACCCTCTGGAACCAAATCCGGATCCGCCCAGCCGGTAAACCTTCCAGTTTTTGTCCACTCGCTCTCACCACAACGAAGTAATATCAATGATCCTGGCTTTTTGGCGGAAGTCGAACCAATCGTCTTGCGTAGGAGGGATGATGATGCGCGTGATAGGAGTTTGATTGGTTTTCCTTCAGTGTTTAATAGAGTATGTAATACGGTTAGAATGTCACTTAGGTACATGAGAGACCACGTTCAACATTAAACAACAACAAAATCAAACTCACTCAAAACCCTCTGCCACCTAGGTCCAACATCAACAATGGAATACTGCCTCTCCTCGTTCCTAATACTTTGTTTCTCTTCGTACGGAGAAAGACATCGTGAGTATTGCTCGATGGTAATGTCTTCTCCCGCAGTGCTTTGTAGTTTAACGTTGACGTCTTTGCTGTGAAGTGTTGGTGCTGGACTCGGATGAATTCTGCTCGTGGGGAGATGGAAGGGAGTTGTTTGGAGTGGGGTGATTATTAGTGTTGAGAGGAAGAGGTGGCGTTTCATGGTTCAGTATAGCTGCTTTTTGTAAAAGAGATTATAGAGGTCACATGGGGCTCCTAAAATAAAATATGTATTTATCCAGTAAAGTCTTTATGAGAAGTATAATACAAGAAGAACGAATTGCATCATGACACAATCAAATGACAAATGAGGACAAGTCATCTTCATATTCATAAGCTATCAATCAACGATTTTCTTCAGCGGCCATTACTTTCACAACTGATTAGGATGCAACAAATTCATTCACATTGATTCAATCATTCAACGCCACCTTTTTAATTAATGAGAAGAGGACCGACCATTCAACCTCTAGAGAGAGATCTTCCAAAGAAATAATGATGATCGATCTTTGTCAGTGTTCCTCGTTTCGCAGCTGTCTATTTTGATTGATGTCGGATGTCGGCATTGTTGAATTGAGCCTGAATGAGGTTTGTTCCTCGCTCATGGGAATGTTGGAACAGTGAGGATATTTTGTTGTTATTATAGTTTAATGCTCAACTTTAAACTCCCAACTTAATCAATTCCAACAGTCCAAATCAAAGAAGCCATTTTGATTTGAAAAGCAAGATTTAGCATCTTGGTATCTTTTGTGTCAACAACCCACCTGTTCACATGTACACCTCATCGTACCTCAAGTAGTATTTAGTTATTGTGTTATTCTCTACATCCATGGCATCCGCATGGTTGTGGCTGCCACATATAGGACTAGCAAATTATATGGTTATTGAGCTCCTTCACCTCCTCTCTGCTCTATGTACACTCTGTTAGACACTGTAATTGTCGATTTATCCCCCTCCTCCATTCTCCCTCCTCAACCAATTCCATCTTCAATCAATCAACTGGTCTCTGTCATGATAGTACATCACTTGCTCCCCAGAATTGATTAACCTCTCATCTTCAGTGTCTCTTCCTCCTCGCCCTACCCAGATCCCGCATTATTTTTCAACGCCCGCCCCTTTGGCTCACTCCAATTAGCAAACCTTACCTCACCAACGAGATGTTCCAGGACTATTTTGGCCTTAACATCTCTGATTTTAGCAAAGACGAATTCAATCTCTTAACTAACGCCAATCAACTAAAACAATTGTGCTATGAATAGCATTTATCCAATAAATGACACAGTGACTGATTCACTCGCGGATATTATGGTACTATCCCTTACTATGAGAGTGTGCTCAGAGACATCAACTCGTCAGAAAACCTCTTCATGTTGACGCATCCTTGCTTGATGGGACTATCCACAATCACAATATGGCAATCCAGGACATTGCACGAGACTTGGGCCTCCATAATTTATGTTCAATAGCCTCACCAGCTGAGACTGCCATTACACTTCTCTAACCATCAATCACATGCAGACCTTGCCAACTGCGGCTACAGATACTGGCCATGTTCCACCTACTGTACACTGTTCACCATGACTTGACTGTTCTGACGATGAAAACAGCATTTTCTCAAATTTTCTGGTAAATTTTGAGTAAATCAGCTTTGTAAGAAGGGTTTTCAGTTGAAATGTATTTTCCATAAAGATTTTGCTCAACTGTAGAATGACCTGAACTTCAAAATCACTTTTCAGAGTTGTTACAAGTAAACAATCTACTGATCCCAGCTTTGAACTGAAAGTAGATAACCACTTCTGACAGTTGTTAGCCACCTGCTTCATCTTTGGATTCTAAACCACCTGCAGTCCCATGGACACCCCTCAGAGTTCCACTCATTCAAACTGTCTTTAAGTGCAAAGATGAAGACAGTCTCCACTACTCTTTACACCTATTCTGATTCTAGGATTGCTTTTAACAGCCATTTAGTACCTTACGTAGCGAGCTAAAGATCGGCCTTGTGTCTTTTGATACAATGATTGTGGGGTTCCGTTGATTTGGTATCACCCAGGGCAGCTGTGACTATACATACCTGTATTGTACACAAGTGCATTTCCACATTCTTGAAAAATTGCGCCCCGTGGCTGACCAATGGATCAAGATGAGCAACAAGAGGTCATCAAAAAAGCTACATAAAGGGTGTGTATATGCAAGTAGTTGTTTGGATTATTGCAGACTTTTGTACCAAGGTTCAGTCGTTAACTCTCAACTAAGGAACCAGTTTGGGAACAAGTTAGGGATATTGCAGAATTCTCGACAACTGTTCCAATGAACTTCTGATTGCTAGCCCTCAAATCCCAATTCCACTCTGATGTCATCAAAAGAAGAGATTTCTTCAGAGGAGGCATCCATGAATTTCGTCTCAAACAATCAATTCTCAGCCTCAACAACAGCAACTAAAAAACGAGACCATGGGATAACTCCCAGAGTACAACAACCTTGTCACCTCCTGCTTGATTTTTGTATAGGGAAGATTTCTTCTCTCAAAACCTCACCACCTCACTCAAAGCTGTGCAATTCTATATTGGCAAAAATAGCAATTGCAATTTGAGATGGAGTCTGGTGACGTGTTACAAGAAACATGTCAATTGAAACAATGTGGTTCAAGCTCAACAAATTTGAGACTATTGTGACATCATTAAAGATGCATTGGTTGTCATATGAAATCGATTCCCTTAAGTAAGATTTTCTCAATATTGTGATCAATAAATAAGTTTGGGGTCTAGACACCTTGCGACCTTGTCAAGGTGTTTTCCAGCCTCTTTCCAACACCAGGTGCTTGGATTTGGGATGGAGAGCACAACAATGTCAACAGCCCATGGTGTACCATGCAATGGCTCGCATGGGCTGAAAATGGTGGAAGAAGTAGCCCATGATAAAAAAGATCACAAATCATTGGGGGTTAGATGTGGTCTGTAGAAGTTAGAAGTACTAGGTATGAATATGAGCATTTTAATTCACATTGAGCACTTCTCTGCAAGTGTTCCAATGGGACACTTGTGCTATAGTACTTGTAAAGTTGAAAGTGACACCCAACTGACAAACCAAACAGACTGAAATCAACTCTCTCATAGATACTCAGCAATGATGATTAAACCAGACGATTAGAATAGCATGAAAATAAGTACTGAACATCAACATAAGCATCTCTGGGAGTTGTTACCAATACAATCAAACAAGTCAATTACAAACACAAATAGTACACAAATTATGCTGCGAAGCAGGTGAAATCACATGAAAGTAGAATTGGTCTTGATAGTTCAGAGGGGGTGGTGGCACTTTCCCATTTTTCTTGTATAACCAAGTAGATCAGTGTTAAGCCTCTGACAGCACAAACACATGCAAAGACCGGAACTTGTTGATGAACAAACTGCATTGGCATTGCTGTAGTGTACTAGCAAAGAGATCAATAGAATAGATGACTAATGGTCTTAGTACACATGTAACATCAATATAGTTCTAGGATTTGTTACCAGTACAATCAAGCAGGCTCTTTACAAACACATGGACGTCATAAACACAAAACAGAGACATCAACATCATGGCCGCGAAACTGGTGAAGTTACATCGAAGCAGAACTGAAAGTCACTCATAAAACAATCTGTTGAAAATCAACCGCCCTGCGGGCAACATTATCCATGGGGAACTCAGAGGGACTTTGTGGAATTGGAGCATATTGTCCACCTATGGGTCCATCAGCTCCAGCATTTGTCTTTGTCATTTCTTGAAGAAACCTAGTACGGGGACGGCCTTGACCTGAAAAGGCAGAGATGTTATTGCCGCGAGAGAAGCTCCTGGCTCTTGACACCGATCCACGAGGAGGCAACTCCAATTGTACTGAACCATTTGATATGATATCAGAGCTCTCAATCTGCAAAGTTGCCTTGTCTTGCGATATACCCGACATTCCTGTCAGAGAGTTCTTTGATATGTTGCAGTCACGAACCTTTGCAACACCTTGTTCGACATAAATGCCAGAATGACCGCGCGTGACATTGTTACCTTCTCGCCGAGCACGCTCATTTCCATTACCATTTTCATATATGTCAGTGTTGGTTATTGTCGCTACACTGCCCGTGCCTCCAAGGTAAAGTCCAGTTGCTGCAGAGTTGTGGAGGTTACATCTATCAACTCGGGCAATGCCTCCATCAATGCTGACCATTCCTCGACCACTCAATGATGTAATGTCGCAATCAATGACATTTGCCGTGGGCACAATTGAAGGAGGAATGATGGGAAGTTGCTGCCGATTGTTAAAAGGGCCTTGTATTTGGATTGCCGTGTTTCCATTCCAAATATCACTTCCAGCGGCGTAGTGCAGAAATTTGAGTCCGCGAAGAGTCACCGTTCCTTGTCTAACTCTAACACATGGCTCGTTTTCACGTCTAGCCTCGAATATGAGGAATGCAGTTGGATTTTCTCCATCGACGCAAGCGAGTGGATAGTTCCCACCCATGATACCTTCTACCAGATCAGCCATGCTACTCTCGTTAAAGTTATGGTAAGCAGTAGGCGATGATGCGCAGCCGAAGGAACCAAACACTTCAGTCAAATGAGCGGAAGAAGGCCTCTTTACATTAAGGATGCTTGACGACTTCGAGATTGTAGGCTGGGCATCGTCATCTGATGTATTGTAGTTTTGAAACCACAACATTCCATGCCTTGGATCGTTTCCCACGATACATTCAATCTTGATGTGTGCAGCCCCAATGACATTGCATACAAGCGATCGACGGACAAAGTAGGGACCTGGCTGTAGAAGAATGCGAGCATTTTTCCTCTGCTCTCGGTGTGTAACTCTAAAGCCGTGCTCGATAATTTTCTTCCTTGAGCCCGACGAAATGGCTTCGAATGCAGCATCGATGCTGTCGTAGTCAAACGGCAGACAAGGATTTTGTTTGTAATGCTGAAACCACGAGTCTGGAATTTCGTCTCCTTCGTTCCACTGAAAGAACAAGATGTGATGATGAAGGAAAGTAGAGGTTAGAAATGAAACTGTGGTCAAAATCATACGACCTATCAACAAGTACAACTAGGAAGAAATTTACCTTGTGAGTGTCCTCGCACATCACCCTCCAGATCAAATCATTCTTTGTGATAATCTTATTCCAAGCCTTGTTGACTTTCATCAAGGCATTTACTTTTCGAGAGCCAAGGAAGGATAGAATCTTGGGCTGCAGAGGCAATGGGAATAAATTTACGTTTGTTGTTGGTCGATATAATTTATGGAATACGATTTCATCACAACGTAACTTCTCACCAGTACATCGGGTGGACAATCCGTCATCATCCAACCCAAAACTGGATTGCATTCCTCGCTGGACATGTCAACAGCATCCATGTCAGGAAAACTCTCGTTACTCGTATCAACTACCTCCATCATTTCGAACGAGCCCGAGTCAGAAGTCAAAACAGTAGCTCCTGCGGCTTGTCTTCCCGAGGAAGACGACGGACGGAACACACGTCGAATGACTCCTCCTCCACCAGCACCCGCATTGTTTCGTCCAGCAGCATTTCCACTCGTCGACCGCTTACTCTTTTTATTTGCAAAGATCCGCCGAAAGCCTTGAGAAGACCCTTGTTGTGCAAAAGAGTAATCAATGTCATCGAAGGATCTACGTTGACCAGGACTTGCTCTCTCGTTGCTCTCTTGGTTGTTCATGGATGCTTCAATTCGTTCTCGTTCTTCTTCTTCTTGTTGCGCCTTGCGTATTTGTTGCTGTTGCAGTCTTTGAGATCTTCGGAGCCCTCCTCCGCCTGCTCCTGGAAGCTTTAGTTTGACCATTGTGACGAGTGACAAGATTGTGGAGGTTCACTGGGTCCAAAAGAGAAGGAACTGCCGCCAACTCTGCTACTTTCTTGATTAGCGATTGTCTAGGTGAAGATAAAGATGAATCACTTGGTTGAGAATGGGCGAGTCACGGTCGATTAACGGTCATATTAGCTTCACGAAAAGTCTAGATTACATTCGATAGATAAGTGCTCGATACATGCGACTCGCAAACAAGATGTTATTTAAGTATTGGCTTCGATAGATAAGCACAGAATCGTTTAACAATGGGTCGAGGCGCAGATGACGAGCCAATGATTGGCAGCGCTTTCACTCATCACAAATGCCTTGCAATACAATGTCTGAAGGTAAGCCTTGAATGCCACTCACCTCAGAGAGCTCGATCGACAACAACCAAAGCATCCACAACGCCCAACCAAAGAGAGCCCCACGAAAACAATCCGCCTCTTCTCCTTAAAATGAAAAAAGTATTTTGAAGTACTTTTAAAAATAAATTAGATGCCCACAAGAATTTGAATTTTAACTTTTTCAAAACCCTATCGAGTTATGCCAACAAATGTCTACTGACAGCATCAAATTGACCTCATGAGTCTAAATTGAAATGCCAGAACACAATGAAAGTACTCTAAAGTACTAAGTAAATATTATTGTCTTGCCTCCAAAATATTACACACTTGCTTCTCTTTTCAGTGAATGCTCTAATCACTTTGATTTATTTGGGCGGAAAATTGCCTTGTTTTGACATCAAGCATCTACTCTAATCGGCAATTCTTGCTTGACATTAGAGATTACAAGTTAAGGTTCATTGAGCAGAAAACATTCTCTTTTTTCAGTATATGTTTGGAAGTAAAAAGCACACTTGCAACCAGCATAAAACACACCCTCAGAAACTTAGCACTCTTGAAGTGATGATACTATTGTTTATTCATTCCGTGGCTTATGAATTCACACCGAGGTCATTTCTTCATTAGAGGAATACAGTTTATTACCCAATTAAATGTAAGGCAACAACAGGATCAACATGAGTATTATATTGTCACTCATTTTGGGTGGTGTCAATATGTAGTATGGTGATAATGAATGAAAAATAATTATTTGAGGATTAGTTGTGGGGATTGAGATGAAATGAATTGAGCTTCCGATCAAGTCTTGTTGTTACAAGGGGCTGACATAAGAAAAATTTCAGACCGCATGTTGAAGAATCTGTGTCGGCCGTATGAACCTCTATGCCTCTTAAATTTTCCAGATAGATTTTCGTACCTGACCCCCTAGTCCCTCTATAACTCTTTGAAAAACCTCTTTACTGCCTCAAAACTGATTTTCTGGACCCTCTATGCCTCTTCAACATGTGGTCGGACTCACTTATTATGTCAGCCCCTTGGTTGTTATTATAAAAAAGCTTATGAGTTTAATTGTAATATTATGAAGGTAGTGGTGCAAAGCTAGTCAGAGTACAAACTTTTCACTACTATTAAGTTTATGTAGTATACTTGGTAACAGACTCTTTTTATACTCTGACCCTTGAACCTTGATCTTTGGTTTTGAAGCGATTTGAGCGGTCAAGCCGGTCCTTACCGATGACACTAGCTCCTACTTATGCTAGCTCTCATTTCTATGTTCTAACGCACGTAAGAGCTAGCATATAATCACAGTCCTTGCCACTTGCACTTGCATTCACCATCAAAGAATTTCTGTAACGTAGGAATTAGTAGTCCTAATCACTCGTGAATGAGGTCTTGGATTAGCCATTGGGCTCGGAATTTGAATCATTCGGCTCCACGTTTTGAATCAGTACATGTTTGGGAATTAGTATTAATTAATGCAAAGCTTCTTAGATAAGGCGGTATAAAAATAGATAGCCGTTAAAGGAATTTTCTGACGCCAAACCGATTTTTTCCTCCAAATTAGCAAATGTAATTTTGCAAATGTCTTACATTTGCTCGATTTGCAAATGTAAGATTGCTCCGAATTACATTTGCTAATAGGTTATGAGTCGGTGAAAATTGAGCGGACGTAGACGCTAGCGTAACGGTAAGGGAGGTGAAATACGCTAGCAGCTACATTC